>AYEL01075735.1:0-36297 GCA_000484575.1 Olivierus martensii
GAACTAGCTGCCTCTCCATGCCTAACGACACTATGAATTCCAGTTTGTCAACAAAATTTTTCGAACCATCTTCTACTTGCCTTAAATTCCTTGACTCTACTATCACTTGTACTTGGCTGGTTCGCCAATAAATATTGATGAAGCTCTAAAGCCTTCGCACATATCAAAGCATTGCTCACACTATCTCCCTTAAGTCCCTTTTCATTAATCCAAACTAACAACAATTTCTCTACTTCTTGTAACACTTGAGGCCTTTGCTTTGTTAACCTAGTCACTCCTTTAGATACATCTGCTTTCTTCAGAGCATCTTTATTCTTTAGAATAGTGCAGATCGTCGATTTCGCCATGTCGTATTCCTTGGCGAGATCCGAAACACGAACACCATTTTCATGTTTAGCTATAATTTCCTTTTTTGTATCAACAGTAATACGTTTAGGTTTCTTAACACCACCTTCACTAACACTTTTAACTTTTTTTGGAGCCATAATAAGAGATAAATTTAATTAAATATGTTGTGCGCTCTCGTACCAGTAATTTTCAGGTAAAATATACAAGACAATACTAGATAGACGACTGACACACAAAGGAGAGCGTGTCCTATTACATACAATATCGGCGACGCACCGTCGGCATATTAATGTAAATATCCATTCTTTTCTAAAACTTAAAGTAAATATCACGTTGGTAAAATATACACAACAAAATAAAGAAAAAATTAAAATATCAACACTTGTTTTTTGGACTCAACTGTATCCACGTGAACTAGGAAAACTGGGTTTTTGCTGGGTTCGTGTGTTCGTGAACCGAAGCATCGTTCGTGAAGCGAAGCAAAATTTTTTCGTAAATGGTGTTTGTAGACAGATTTGTTCGTGGAGCGAGACGTTCGTAAACCGAGGTACCACTGTATATATATATATATATATATATGAGCCGTTGATTTTGAAAAAGTGGGGCAAATCTATTTTATGTTATTACTAGATATTTAATGGTTTGCATTTGAATAGGTTTAAAAATATTTATTAGTAGTAATAGACTCATTTTATATTTTTTGTAATCTTATTTCATGTAAATTTAATATGCAATAATGGTTATCTGTGTTAGGTGAAAAAAAAATCATAGTTTTGGTATGAGCCAATGGACTTGCCTCACTTTCAAAAGCAATGATTTGTTGAAAATATTTATTTTCTTTGAATGGAATATAATTATAACAACAAAAAATTGAATATTTTATTTATTTATTTATTTATTTATTTTATTTCAACATTCTATACTTCTTTCGAAAAGCTACAATAAAACAAAAAATAAATGGGTGGTACATAGGGTAATAAATCCATCATAACTTTATATTTTTCTTCAGTAATATGCCTAGTTTTTGCATTTAATGATGATGATGCTATTTTTCTGAAACTGCTTGGCCTATCCCGTTTTGGTGATAAATGAAAAGTTTTAAATTGCAAATCTTTTTCCATCAATGTTTTATAAAACAATTTATACAGCGCATTTCTTGAAAATGTTATTCAGGAAATATTCAACCAATTGACAGTTTCTCCATCAGTATTTTTTGTTCTTTTCAAAATTGCCTCCTCCAGAGAATTGGATGAATAGAAGTATTCACTTTTTATTTCATGTACTAAAAATGCATTATGTTTGCGACATTTTTGTATTAATTTATAATAATCTTAGGGAATATATAGCAAATTAGTTTTTCAAATTGTCATTTCTACAACTCCAAAATCACGATTTTTGGCAAGAATAAATGTCCTGACAATAAAAATTTATGGTCAATAATATCTATATTATTGTTACTAGACTGAACAATTTTCATCCACATTAAAGCCAACTTTGTGTTTCTATTTTGGCTAGTGCACATATCAATAAGTGAAAATGTGTTTTTGAGTTGTCACATTTTGTTGGTGCCTTAAACAGCAAGAAGCTACTTTTTGTGATCCTCTGTATGCAATTGTTTCCTCCCAGATAAATATATGAACTCCATCATCATGAAAATTGTGGAAACCTTGATTTAAAACATATACTCCCCCACACTGTCGTTATTTAAAGTGGACTTGCCTCACTTTCAAAATCAACTCTCAACAAATATCATTGACCAAATAAATTACTAGTAACAAATTTATACTGATATTAAAAGATATTTATTGTGAATTGATTATACAGGTAAAATGTGTATAGAATTGCAAATTGTTGAAAGCATTATCCAAGTTGATTTTACTTTTATTAATAAGATATTTTGGAATTAAAATTACAGTAGAACCTGTACAAACGACCAGTTTTGATTGGAACCAAAGGTGGTCATCTTATATAGGTTCTACTGTAATTTTAATTCCAAAATGTCTTATTAATAAAAGTAAAAATCAACTTGGATAATGCTTTCAACAATTTGCAATTCTATACACATTTTACATGAAGTTTAATAAACGATATGTATCTCATGATATTGTTCATATTTAATTCTTTTGGCTAATTAAAAATTTCATAATTGTCTATTATATTACTATTCATTATGGAAAATGAATGAATGCAAGACAATTAATAGAATAGTTTGTATATAAAACAACACAAAGACCTGAAAGTTTAATAAATGCAGTAAAATTTTGTCAAGCCTAGGAACAGATAAATTGCCAGATGTGAAAAATATTACATAACTTCATAATGATGAATTGCTTGTTTAAACTGATTGCATTTGATTCGGAATCAGGGTTGCAGAGTCAGATGGCAAATGATCCGACTTTGACTCCACCTTTTAAAAAATCCGACTCCAACTTAGATTTCCTAAAATTTGTAAGATACGACTCTGACTCTTGCATAATTAAAGTTGATATTGTAAATGCCAGGGTTGCAGAGTTGGAAGACAAATGATCTGACTTCAACTCCACCTTTTAATAAAAATCTGACTCCAATTCCTTAAAATTTGTAAGATCCAACTCCGACTCCGGGCAGTTTAAAAATCCAACTCCTCCACCAAAACACCTTCGACTCCCCGACTCTGCAACCCTGTTCAAAATGATAAGACATATAAAACTGTTTAAATTATTTGATTATCAGTAAAAAAATTTGCAGAATACAGTAAAAAACGATTCAGAGTACTAACTTTTTGGCCCCATACCATAACTTAAAAAAAATATCTCCCTCAGCTTTCATGACACTATCATCATTGAATTTGGAAGCCTTTAATTATGCCAGCATCAAATTCCCATGGAGATTTTCACTCTTGTTATACCAATTCATGTTTTCATTTATTTTCTTTTTATCTTTAAATAATCTTCTGTTTTTAACAAATCACTTTGAAGTAGGGTTCGAAATTTGGTAATTTTTTACCAGTAATTACCAATTTCTAAAATTAATAAAAATTACTGTTACCGAAATAACCATTACCAGTATTATTGGCTTTAAAAATCAAATTTTAATTTATTTAAAGTCTGTCAAAAAACCACTTTTCTTTCAAACTTTTTTTTTTTAGAAAAAGGAAAATTAATTTTAATCATTTTAAGTTTGCAAAAAGCAATTAAATTCCAATTTTGTCCCTGTTCTAAATCTATTTAGTATTTATGTAGATTATAATAGTCTAGGACTATATTCAAAGTTGCACATGGTTAAAATATTCTTGGAAGAAAAATAACAATCTTTTCCTCTTCAATATTTTCAAATATGTATTTGCTTTGCTAAATCGCCAAATTAAATTCCATTTAAAATTTAATGCCCGAGTACACACTACTTTGCTAGGAAGTTCCGAATGTGTTTTGATTTGAACGTTTCTATAAAATGCTGTTATCTTCATTTTATAGATTACTTTTTACATTTCCCTTCATAATATGTCTCAAAAAAATAAAATGTGTGGCAACACTTTAAAAGAAAAAACAAAGAAGCTGAGTGCTTAAAGTGCAGTAAAATTTTGAAAATATCGGTGGTAGAATAGCACTATTACATTGCCAAAATAACTTAAAAACTATAACTATCAGCACTATGGCAGGAAATAAATTCATAATACTTTAAAATAAAAAACAGTAGACTTAGAAGCGCTTTCGATTTAATAAATCCTCGTCAGCTACAACAAAAATTTTCGTTGTAGCTGACGAGGATTTATTAAATCGAAAGGCTTCTAAGTCTACTGTTTTTTATTTTACTTGTAGTATTATGAATTTAGTCCTGCCATAGTGCTGATAGCTACAGTTTTTAAACTATCGATGGATTGACTTCTGGAATGAGGGCTCATGTAAGCAAGATTCATGCCAATGATTTTCAAGATGTTAATATTAGTGTTTCTTCAAGCAAGAAACAAGCAAATTTAATGTGCTTTTTGCCTAAAAAGTCTGTTACTTTTGCTATTGCAAAAACAGGTTGCAAAGACGGATTATTTTCTTTTTTAATGTACAAATGTCTCTAGCACACAATTAATTAAAAACTATATAATATATTCTGAATTAATGCTCTTTGATATTATTTAAAAGAATTTGAAACAAGTTTTGATAAAAATTTTCTAATTTAGTTTTAATCAAATCACAATTTCTAAATTTATTCATAGTAATTCAGCAACAAACATTTATGGTAAAATGCCACCAACTACAGGGAATGGTGTAAATATTTAGTTTATAATTATTATCTAACCAAGAAAACTGAGCTATCTGAATATTTTTGGAGTCAAATTAACCTGGAATTCGTTACTCAATTTCTATAGATAAATATACGTTTTTTGTTCAATAAAAGGAAATTTTCTATATTTTTTTATTTGAGTCTTTTTTTCTGTTAAATAATAACTTTTTTTATTTCTTTCGTTTTTTTAATATCTTAATTAAAAATAAACTTATTATTAGTAATTACCAGTAATCACAAATTTTACTTCGGTATTTACAGGTAATTAAAATATTGGTAACTTTCGAATCCTAATTTGAAGTCATCAAAATGTTTTTCTGAAATTTGAGTTATCAATTTTTGAGGGTAATTGCTATAAGTCATATATAAAATTTTTGCTGAAATTTGAGATATTGCTATATATCAAATTTCAGCAAAACATTTATAGCAAATCAACAAATTTCAACGAAACATTTACAGCATGGAAATGAGTTGCAAGAAAAAATAACGTAATTTATGTAGTGTGATCAGAAATTCTATATAATTTGAGTATTACTTATATTTTTCAGCAGGACAACAAAAATGATTCTTGTCATTGCAATATTGAAAATTAGGGGATGTCCAACCTATGGCCTGCATGTAGCCCAGTGCTGTAATGAATGTAGCCCAACATAAAATTGTAAACTTCCTTAAAACATTGAGATTTTTATGTACTTATTTTTTAAATACTTTTTTAATAAAAAGTATTACAATGCTGAATGAACAATGTAATAGCATCAAATATCCCATTAATAAAGAAAAAGAAATTTGTTGCATTTTTGTACTAAAAATATATAAAAAAAATAAAGTTAATTAATGAAGTTTTTATTATTTAAATACCTATCTACATTTCCTATTTCCACTTTCTAAACTATTTCTTTTTTCAGGTGATTAAAACTTCTTGACCTGCTCAATGATTTAAAAAACTTTCTGAATAAAAACAAGTCAAAGATTATCATGCTACGGCATTTTCGCTTATTTGTCATGATGGATATCATATATTATACATTATTTACTAACTTGTTTGCTTAACAACTATCGTTAGAATTAGTATATTTTATGTGCAGCCCAAGACAATTTTTTTTTCAAATGTGGCTTAAGGAAGCCAAAAGATTGGACACCGCTTTTGTAAATAATAGTAATACTCAAATTAGAGAGTTCCAAATCATACCATGAAATATTAACAGTTTAGAATTTATAGAACATTTTTAGTAATATAAAATAACAGTTCATATCAGACAAACCAATGTCTCCCTCTAAATATACATTTTTATTTTTGAAAATTTATGATTTTTATTTTTAAATATTGACTTTATACAATTGCAGTTACATCGTTCCAGGTATAGCTATCGTTTCGAGTTATAGTATCGAATAAACTATAATAAATTATCAATGATGTCGTTAATTAGGTATTAAGACTATACTATAAAGATTAATTTAGATGATGCTATCTATATAATTTCATATAAGGATGTAAACACTCTGATGACTTAGGCTTAAGATTTAAATGGTTTTGAGAATTTAAATATTTACTAATAGACAATGAAAGAGAGTTGAAATGATTAATTAATAAAACAGAAACTCACCATCCATAATACAAATTCGTGACACGACGTAAAATTTTATTTTTTAGTACAAAAAATATAAACTTCTTTTACACACAATCAATTTTCCGGCGGCTATACACACTTATCCTATAGTGCCTTCTAATTGGATTAAATTATCTTTTCATTTATTATATAAAAGTCAATTAGTGTTATGTATTATTTTAATAAAATATATTTTCATTATTAATATGCTATAATAAACAATTGTACTAATTACTGCTCGATCATAACATTTAAATTTCATAAATGTTTGCTATCAGCGTATTGGCTGCATCAAAGCCGATGATCAAAGCACGTTAGGTTTCCACACTGAGAATCCGAAGCTACATTTCGGAGACGTTTCGTGAGAAGATCGATCCCGTTTCTTCGGTATCTGATTGATACTACCAATGGGTATGGGCAGTGATGAATGAGCCTAGATTGGCCCTCTCCATTTTATAATCAGTCAATAATTAAGAAGTAACGTCAAAAAGAAAATTGTATGCCTAATTAATATATGAATAATGAGAAAAAAGATGCAACCTTCGTCCTTAAATTTTTTGATTAAAGTTTTAGTTTCACAATTTCGAATTTTAATTATTTAAATTTGTTATCTAAATCAGATTCCATAATGAATATTAGTAGTTTCCATATAAAATAAGTCACTTCGAACTCAAATTATACGTACAATTTTAATAAAATCTCTCCATCGATATATCGATGAATCTGTCAAACAAAACTAGCATAAATCGGTAGTCCAGAATATGCTTTAAACTTTGGAAAAATATAGTACTACCGTATACTCCCTATTACCCGGAATAATCGGGAAATTGATTTCCCCAGATAATCCGCAAAATACTCAAAAAATCAGAATTATGAACAATTTGCATTTAATATTAAAAAATAAATAAATTATACACATACATATATTCAATGTTTTATTATTTATTGAAAAAGAAAACAAGAAATTTGTTTATTTCTAATTATATTGTTAATTTGTTATTTGTATAAATGAACCTCTTATGAATTGCGAATATAAATTATGCAATATCATCTTGTGCTTATCTTATTAGCATTACTATAAAAATAAAATATTAATAATTTTATTATTAATATTTTATTTTTATAGATGTGTCAATAAAAAATAATAAAAGTTATTTTATATAATTTTCTTTACTAGAAGTCCGCCATCTTGTTTACTGCGGACTTCTAGCACTGTACGTTTATTTTTCTGATCATTTCAATTTTATTCATACAGTATTACAAAGTGCAATTTTAAAATGTGATTGAATTTATAAAATTGGTTTTATTTTTGTTTCAAGCAAATTACTAAATAAAGAAAATATATCTATGCCTGGGAGGCATATGACACTATGTCCATTTTTTTTAAATTAAACATAGTATCATATGCCTCCGAAATATAGATATATTCCAGGACACATTTCATAATAAATAATTTTTATGTAGCATAAAATTCCTATTCATCATGTAATATGTAATATTATTTTTGATTGATTATTTTTAATAAATACATAAATAAAATTGTATTAATATGTACAAAATATATAATACAGTGACAAATTGCGAAGTCGGGACACTGATTTGCACTCTTGTCTGCATTACAAATCATTATGTGATTTGCAGTCATCGATGTTTACTATATTTCAGTTTCATCTTTTGAAACGAACTTTCTTAGTAAGTTCTGATTTTGTTTTTCTATCTTTAATTCGCTATTTGAATATTTGAGCTTCAAAAAATAATAGAAAATTTGTTTATTTGCAGCACTTCTAAAATTATTCTCACACTTGTAACGGGAATACACTTTAAAAAAAATGAAGACAGGAAAATTACACGAATTTTTTTTTCTTAAGTTTCTTTCTAAATCTTGAGATGAAAATTATATAAGGATGAATAATATAGTAATTCGGTAGATAATTTACAATTTGATATTCTAAAGATACATTTATACTATAATCTGTTCCACTTTGAGATGGCAGTGATGTCATGAAATGATGTCGTCTGGTGGCGTAGCACACAATACCGTATCTTTCCGCCATTAGACATTAAAGTATAAATAGGACATTTTCAATAATTTATTCACTTTTTTGCGCATAAACAGATTAATTAAGATGTTTTGCCGATAAATCTGAAGTCTTCATCATGTCCCTGATATTATTCTAAATACACTTTATAAAAAGTTTTAATTTTATTAGCGTTTTTTCATTATTTATTAAAATACAGTAGAGTCTCTGTAATCCGACACATGTGGTTCCGGGGCTTGTTGTATTTCAGAGATTTATCGGATTATTGGATGTTCAATGAAAAAAAAATGGAATTACACAAACAAATACGGCTCAGTTTATTAAGACTTTTTCATTGCTCTTGCTGTTCAAATCTTTCAGGAACTCTTCAATTTTATCCCGATTTTTTTAATATCATAAATGGTGCCACATCTAATACCATAAAACGAAGCTAAATCACTAAACTTTTTTCTCTTGTCAAAGTTTCTTAATAATTAAGAAACTTTGACAAGTTTAGTCGAAAATCAGAAATAATTATTATTTCTGATTTTTCGACCACAGTCAATATCTTGTGTTTCCGTTTTTCACTTTTTCCGATTTCTCACATTCTATAAAGATAAACAACAAACACTGATTCAATAAAAAACACTATTTTACACTAAACACTGTATTGTGCTCATAAATTAGTGCGACTGTAATGCCTACGCAACAAACAAATAGTGACTGATAATTTGTTTACTTCAGTCTCTCGCTCTCGCACATCGACAAGTTGTGACATGAAAATTTCACGTGTGCGGCGCAAAGGTTTACAGAATGGAGGACTGACGAAGTGTCGGACTGCAGAGGCTCAACTGTAGTAATTTTCATGCACTCATGTTAAAAGTTATAATAAAAATGAGATTACGTACTTTTAAATAGTTTTATTATTTTTATTTATATTTAGGAATTGTTTTAATTCTCTCAGCATTGTGATAAAAAATTAAGAGAATAATATCTAACACGATTTGGCTAATTTTTTATCAAAAGGGCGATTTTGATCAACGGAGATTATACTTAACGTTTATGGAAAATTTTCGATTAACATAGGATTATGTTGACACTCTTCGTAAGAATATCGGTGTGGGGAAGAAAAAGCGGTAAAATGTTGTTCTCGATAATATTGTCGACAAGACATTGATCGGCATTTATCTATGGGGGCATTCATTACAGAAAAAAATAGTGACGTATTTCATGCGAATAGCAAATTTAGTAAAATCTTCATATCTACTTAAACGATTTTTCATGACTTTTTGTTCAAATACTTGTTTGGTGTCGATACTGTGCCTTCATTCATTTCTTTCCTGATTTTGGGCGCTTCCAGTTGGCAAGCAGCTTACTAATCGCTTCTCAGCAAACCGTCTTGTTGGAATGAGCTGCCTAACTGGATGATTTGCTTACTTTGAATGACGTCATCAGGAGCTAAGTTCGCTGCTAAGCGAAGTAAGCGATCCGTTGGGTCGCTGACTTTTACTTAGCAGCGAACTAAAAATAAAGAAGAAAATGATGTAATACACATTTCTAGAATAATTAAAGCTAAATTCTTAAATTTAGCTTTAATTATCATCCATATTTTTCATCTCGTAATAAAGTTATTAAGATTTTTTGTTTCTGGTCAGCCATTTTTATGCTTACAAGACATTCAGTTAGATAGCGTGAGCTGTTTAAACGATGACGTTTGCTAGGTAAGCTCTTGTTCGGCAAGGTGATCAAGTTGTTTGCCAACTGGAAGCGCCCTTTGTAAACAATCCTTACTGACACGTCAGTTAATTCCATTACCAAATTTACCATGTATATTGTTGATTTATCTGGATTCAGTTCTACCAATCTGCCGTAATCGTTAAGTATAATCTGCTTCACTTGGGGGTCTATGCTGAACTAATACCCCCTAGTCGATTACGACTAGGGGGTCTGTGCTGAGCCAATCGCTAAGCTATCGAGCTCGCTATCACCAATAGTCGTTAACAGGGAAATATCTACACTTAGATAAATCGTTGTGCTGAATTGCTCGTTATCTGTAGACAGAGAGAGTAAAAGAACTGAGATGCGTCGGGGTTCCATACTATCGATAATTTTACGTCATGTCCAATAGGAAACGAGCTCTAAAAGTTTCGTTTTGACCGTGCTAGGCCTAGAGAAACGAAAGAACACTTGCGGTTTTTGTTTTCGTTAACAAAAATGTCCCAAAAAAGAGTGGCAAGGACCAGCATGAAGCAATTTGAGATGTTATTAAACTTTATGGAAAATCACCAACAATTAGTTTCGGGTAAACTAGAAGTAAATTTTACAATAAGGGACAGACAACGGCTGTGGGAAGAGTTATCCGAAAAACTTAATGCTGCTGGAAATGGATCAAGAAAAGATGCTGAAAAATGGAGGAAGGTAATGTTACTTTTTTCTTTTTATTTACTTGATTCCCATAAATATGATAATCATTAAAATTTTTTAATAAATTAAACTGGACTATTCGAGGTATGTAACCTATACGAAAAATTATAATTGGTTCCAAGAAATTTTCGATTTGCTAATATCTTTTTTTAAATCGTAAATTCTTGCATTAATAATTATTTCATATGCATTAAACATTAATATCTTTTATAAAGATTTACAATAGACAGAAGGGACAGAAAGTGGGTCCGAGCCCATAAAGAGGAATAGATAAAGAGGGCTCGCCCAGTAGGTGAATGCATTCGCTTTCTCCAAGTCGGTCGCTTGGTGCCATTCCAAACGCAGAGTGGTGCTCTGCATAAAGGCAGATTCCCACTTGAATTGGGCTGCCGCTGGCTGATGAGTCGCAAATGCCGATATGCCCAGTATTTGTTCCCATTCAATGATTCAATTAAGCGTTTATGGTAAACATCTGATGACATTGCACTTGAGAGCAGGCACTATAACAAACATTGTTCAGATAAATTTGGAACATGTATAACGATTCGGGGTTTCCCCCTCCTCGCTATCAGTCTTGGCCTCCCCGATTGTCTTAACGCATCGCTTAGGCTCTAGTCTGGCTGACATCTCTACCTTCAATTCCGAGTTTCGTAGACAATTAATTAAATGCTGAGTTGAATCCATGTTAAAATTCTTTTATTTTAACCTTTCTGAAATTAATAGAAATTACAAAACCACTAAAGCAAAATTACCAGCTCCTTCCTGATTGTACTGTATGTCGATGACAGTCCACACTAATTCCTTTATAAGGACTCCACAAACAACATACACAAAGTTACAACATACTGCAACTAGACGCCACATCGACTTCAACATCAACAGCGCAGGAAGGACCTCTCTTGAGCAAACATATCAACTAAGTTTTTAAATCTAACATTATTTACATAATTATTATTAAAACAATTTAAGAATTACTATTTAAGCAGAATTTACACAATTCAACATTTTTATCTCTTTTCTTTTTTGTTAAATATAAATATACATTATTATAACCAAAAAATTAACTATTACTAATTTCAAAGAAAAATTAATACAACGAAGTTATGGCAACTCCTCCCTCCTTTCAACATGGTGGCCATCATCAGGTAAACTTTTCTAGAACTTCTTTATTTTTCCACTCCTCTTCAATTCATCACAACTGGAGCAGCTGCCTGCTTGTCTCAGCTCGTCATAGTGGCTATTCTTGTCCTATATAGGTAGTAAGTAGCAAGCACACTTACATTTCATTTTATTCTAAATAAAGTAAATTAAAAATTTTTTTTATTAACAATTACAATCCGGACTATAGTGAAACCCAGACTATGCGAGGTATTGCTATATATATATATATATAATTCAAAATGAAGATAATTTATGTTTTCTACAGAATTAAAACAAGAATAATAAATTAGAGTAGAGTTAATACAAGTATAAATGGAAACTTATTCTTTACAGAATAATAACTGCTGAAATCATTATCTGCATTGCATAATCTTTACATTTATTTAAAAAATAATCAATAACACTTAAAATGCTAAAAGGTGCATTCTAATAATAGAAAACATATTTAACCTCTTGAATGCTATTTATGTCAGTTTCTGCCTATAATTGCATGTTAGCCAGTAATTAAAATTAAGACTAATATGCAAAAAGTTAAAATTATATCATCTTAGTTTTTGACAACCTTTCTAAAACTTTCAAATTTTATAAAGTATTTCACCTAACAATATAAGCATTTTTTTTTTAGTTTTGTTTTTTCACAATTTTTTGTTTCTTATATAAGATCATGGAGAAAACAGTTTTTTTATATGAACTATTAGTCATCCAATGAAATAGTTGATATTTTTAGATAGCTATATTTCCTCTGAGCAAAACAAGCCATGAATGAAGAAATTCTGCTGAAATTTTCAGAAATTATTTATAAAAACAGAGTTACATAATTTTTGTTAATGAAATTAAGTCATATAATTATTAAAAAATTACATAAATTCAATGAAATATTGTCATTTTTTTATTTCATATTCGTTAACTTGTTTTACATCATTTATACAGTTTTTAACTGTACCTTCTATAAATTTTTTAATTTGTCAAAAAATCCTGACACACATGAAAATGGGCTCACCTCATACATAAACAGCTATAAATAATAATATTTATGTTGTTCTAATTAGACCATAAATGGTTTATTGTAGAAATCCATCAATACCATATGCATTGGGGTAAAGAAGGCTTGGCTGCAATTTCTCAGAAAGTGAGTGGTTGCTGTAAAGCAATTAAAGTGCCATTCCCATTTAAACGATTGCAGAGTGTTTGTTTCGTTTTTCACGATTTTCTCTTAAATTTCAGTGAAATTAAAATAAAAAAATGAACAATTAAGATATATTTTATTTTTGTTTTAACAGATAAGCTTTGTTTCTATTATCTAATTTTTTTTTCTTCAGTTATCAGCATTTTATAGTTCATAGTATGAAAAATTCCATTTTTACTTAAAATTTCAAAAATATCACTTATCTAAAAATTTATTAGACTAAAAAAAAATCAACAAGATGGAATAAAAAAAAATCCAAATTCTATAGAATGGTTTAATTATAAACACTATTTTGGCAACTGAAAAAATTTTAGGAACTATCAAAAGTGGATATTTTCATGTAATCAACAGATTTGCAATAGTTGGATTAATAAAATTAAATTTTCTGTTAACAAATCTCTGAAAATTGAATATTTAACCGAGACATTAAAAACTATAACTTGCCAATAAGCACTTTTTACAAGAGATGAACAATAATTTTCTTTTTGAATATTAGAAGAATGTTTGTGATACAGATTACCAAGTTTCTGACAGTGGCACCAATGTGTAAGGAATAGTTTTTGCTGTATTTTTAAAAACATAGAGCAGAAACCATTTCAATTTTTGTTTTGAGTCTATTGTTATAACATGTCTCCACTTTCCACTGCCAAACAAACTCATAAAATTCACAAACAGCACTACGGCAGGTTCTCGATTTTTATTAAAATCCTCCTCAGCTATACTTTAAGAATATTTTAAAAACTTACAAATTCCTTCTTGAATACTAATGGATGGTCACAATAGAAACAAGAAAATAAACTTTTAAGTACATATGTACTTAACAAATTACATAATATTAACATTAATTAAAATGGGTATATAGTTTTTCATTAATATTGTTAAATTATGATTAAAATAAACTGTTTAACACTTATATAACAACAAAATAACAACAATGTTACAGAATCTTCATAATTTAATAATATTGATGAAAACTATGTACCCATTTTTAATTAATGTTAATATTATGTAATTTGTTAAGTACATACGTACTTAAAAGTTTATTTTCTTGTTTCTGTGGTGACCATCCATTAGTATTCCAGAAGGAATTTATAAGTTTTTAAAAGATTCTTAAAGTGTAGCTGAGGAGGATTTTAATAAAAATTGAAGGCGTTTCTATAAAGTTGTAGTTAATGGTGTTAATTACATGTGTGAATAGTATTCGTGCCGTAGTGCTGTTTGTGAATTCTATTGTTATGTTGAAGAGATAGACATGAGGAAACAGGTAGTTTAAATTCAAATTTTGAAGCAGTTGTTTAACTTTGTAGGTAAGAGTGCCAAAATAAGTAATAGATTGTGCCTTCCTCAAATACACTTCACAATCTGTTACATATTAAATTTATTGAAATGATTGAACTTAAGGAAAATAATATTTTTATACTTTCCTATGTATGGCTTAATACCATTTATATATTGTTTTATAGGTATGTGCTTTAAGACATCTTACAAGTCGTCATGCTGAAGCAGAAATGGCTCAAAATGCTGTCAGACTTCATTATGGATTACAGGTCATTGTTAAATTGTTACATCCTCCAAGTCGCTGGCCATTGATCAAGGTACTTAATTTTAATTATTTAGAAAAAAATATATTTTTATATAAGATTTTATAAGAAATTATAAAATATAAAAATATTATTTCAGGCTGTCATTGGTCTTATTCGTAACTTGGCATTGTGTTCAGCAAATCATTCTCCTTTACGGGAACATGGTGCCATTCCTCGGCTAGTTCAACTTTTACTAAAAGCATATCAAGATACACAAAGAGTAAGAAATACAGAGAATATCACTTAATACTAAAGATAATAAGCCCTAATATTAAGTTTATCCATGTAGCGATCAAGTGTAACATCCAATAGTAGTCAAGCAGCTTATATGGATGGAGTGAGAATGGAAGAAATTGTAGAGGGAACTGTTGGTGCACTTCATATCTTGGCACGAGAAGCACATAATAGAGCTATTATTCGTGGCTTAAATGTTATTCCTGTTTTTGTTCAAGTAAGTAATTATCATAATTTGTTAATTTTCACATTAAATATATTTATATAACAATGCTTTGTTTTGAAGTTATTGTATAGTGAAATTGAAAACATTCAAAGAGTGGCTGCTGGAGTTTTGTGTGAACTTGCTGCTGATAAAGAAGGAGCTGAAATGATTGAGGCAGAAGGAGCTACTGCTCCTCTTACTGATCTATTACATTCGAGAAATGAAGGAGTTGGTTAGTACTTGCTTTATTTTTTTTAAATGTAATATTTTAATTATTGATTATGATGATGAAATGATTCTCAGTAATAGAATCCAATAAGTTTACGTTGAGATGTTCTATTTCATTAAAGCATTGTAAAAGCAAAGACTTAGTGTTTTTACTGGATAGTGAATGCTGTTATTGTTTTTGATAATTTTTATAAAAGTTTGAATGATTGCATGAATATATTTTTATGTAAAATATTAAGTATTTGTTGTATAGAAATAATTTTTTCTGTGCCATAAATGAGTGGTATTTATAATCTTTTCTCCAGTATTTATGTACACAAGCATCCACATTTAGCTATAGTTTCACTATGGAAAAATAAGAGAATTTTAAATCTTTTCTATATAATAATAATAAGAATAATAGTACATCAGTTTATAATTTATTTTATATGTTACTTTTTAAAATTTTATTTAGTATTTTTTGTGTTTATTCTATGCATCAGTTTTTTCAGCAATAAGAGAAATTGTCAAGTGGTTTCTGAATAACAATTATAATTACATTAACATAAAACAAATCTTTTAAAAAGTTTCATTGCATATACTGTGTATATAAGTGTATGTAAGAATAAATGATTACTTTTTAGTAGATAAATTATACTTTCTTTTTATTTAGATTTTTATCTGTTACAAATTAATGTGTATGTGTGCACATGTTTCACAGTATAATATGTATATATACTTCATAGATTACTTATTTATTTATATATGCTGAATTGGAATTTTTCATATCTGTGTAGCAACTTCTAGCTGTTGTTTATTTATTGCACAGCTATTTAGATATTCTACTTTTGCATATACAGTGATAACTTGGTTCACAAACACAATCCATTACTTGACCCTGTTTGTGATCCGAAAACTTCATAATCCGAATCAATTTTCCCATTGCAATTAATGTAAATCCAAATAATACGTTTTTGTCCTAGAAAAAAATTTTAACATGTTATGGCTTTGTGTGTGGAAATAATACAGAACGGAAATAAATATAACGGTAATATTAGAAGAAAGCATGTTTATCACCACCTTCACTAATACTTTTAACTTTTTTTGGAGCCATAATAAAGGATAAATTTAATTAAATAAAGAAAAAAACTAAAATATCAACACTTGTTGGAACTTTACTGTACCCATATGAGCTGGGCGAACTGGATTGCTGCTGGGGGAAAAATTCAAATTGTATCTTCTGCATAGTTGTAAAGTATGTATTCGATTATATGTATATGGACCACTTAATGATTTTATTATTTTATCATAATAATTTTGTATAAATTTAAATAAATTTGATTTTCTCTAATTCTTCAGGACGAAATGCAGTTTATATTAGTAAGTATAGTGATACGATTTAAGAACTCTTATTAATTTCTGTATTTTACACAGTGACTAATTCAAGCGGTTTGGATAAAATATCAGTGTTGAAAATCATCATCGACATAAAATTATATTATTTAATATCGAACTGAAAATTTTGAAGTTAACACGAAAAATATTGACATAGCAATCAATGCTATGGATTATGTTTGCCTGCCGAAAATTTTCTTTGACAATGGATGCAGATTACATGACATTTCCGAAAAATAATTCTGCAGTTAGTTTAAAAATAAAAAGTATATTGTAATTGAAAATTTAATTATACGATTATAAAAGTTAAAATGTTTGAATTTCGTAATTATTTATATTAAAAATATTGATTTAATACAGAAGAAAGAAATGCGGAATAAAGAAGAGAGGATACACTTCCATTTATACTGTTGCCAATATTTAAGATGTTTGTAATAGGATAAACAATTATTATAATTATATCTGTATCGTTTCCAAGATACTGTAAATTGATTTTATAAATTGAAAAATAACGATTCCTTTATTATAGAGTTAAAGACTCGCATCACAGACATTCGAATATTTGGAGAAATGACAGAAATTACATTGGCGTTTCCATTGTGTTAAAAAAATTATATGGAAAGGTAAATATATTTCAGGAAAACATCATACAGTTCACTTTTGACTAGTAGTAGCATTATATATGTTATTGAATGAAAATATCAATAAATGTTATATGATATATAATCATACTTTATAACTTTCATTTATATTTTAGATTATATATAAATAATTAATTCAAGATCAGGAATAGATCAACATCAGACTTTCTGGTGAAAATCATCACGAAATCACATTAAATAAATTAATACCGAAATTTAAGCTTTAATGATGATAGTCTATATATTGACGAAATAAAATAAGGTAGTAAACAATGATGACAGCTATAATTATTGCTGAAGATAATATTGGATAATGGTTGCGATTATACATTGGTTCCTGAAAGTTATGAAATGCTGTTATTTATGTAAAGATCAAAAGTATCTTAAAATCTCACTCTGTAATTATAATTGCTGAAAGTTTTTTAATCGAGAAGTTAATGTAAGTACTTATTTATTGTAGGAAGAAGAAATAATCAGGATTGAAGGAAAACAGGAATTAGTTTCATTTCAGTAATTATTAGCAGCAATTCAGATTTTTTCGGATCAGCATCAACGATTATTGTGTTAAATCTGCATCGTTTCATGATTCTGTATATATTTTATAAATTAATCAGTCATTTAATTATTCGCTATAGATAGACTATCATCTCAAGGTAATTTTGGAGAAATGCAAAATGACAAGTCGTCCTAAATTCAATTAGTTAATTAAATCATCATAAAAAAATTAATTTATTTCAGAAAAAGCATAACTTTAATTCCAGCCCTTTTATGAACTTTCAATAATTTATTTTCGTTCTAGTTGAATATTTCACATTTATTGCTCTATTGGCATATAATGGATTGAACGGATGGAGTGATGTTTAATCTGAAAAGAAAACAGAAGGAAAGAAACTCCGTGAAAGTAAATTTTCTTTCAAATATTCAACTGGGATCTAAGAATATTATTACTTAAACTTAGACAAAATTTCAATGCAGTGACAGGTCACAGATGAACTAATGCCCTTTTATGAACTTTCAATAATTTATTTTCGTTCTAGTTGAATATTTCACATTTATTGCTCTATTGGCATATAATGGATTGAACGGATGATGGAGTGATGTTTAATCTGAAAACAGAAGGAAAGAAACTCCGTGAAAGTAAATTTTCTTTCAAATATTCAACTGGGATCTAAGAATATTATTACTTAAACTTAGACAAAATTTTAATGCAGTGACAGGTCACAGATGAACTAATTACGACCCTATAATTATATGTCCAGAACAACACTTTCAGATCTCAAGTAAAGGTTTTAAGTAGCAATTAATTAAACTGATATATGAACTATAGTAAATTTATTCCTATATTTGATTATTTTCACATTAAATTGCATAAATTCATTGGTTTTATTCTAACACAATATAAAGTTTTGCAAATTGTAATTTGTTATATTATATATATTAATTTATACAATATAATTCATTATTTAATTTCAGCTCCATTAACAGGGAATACATCGATTTGAAGCGAAATCGAGATTTCATTCGCTATTAATGGACAAATTGTTACGAAATATGTACAATGGGCTGTACAACTTTCAAATGAAGTAGCTTTAAAGATGATATTATTTTTATATTAACTAATTAGCTCCATTAACAGGGAATATATCGATTTGAAGCAAAATCGAGATTTCATTCGCTATTAATGGACAAATTGTTACGAAATATGTACAATGGGCTGTACAACTTTCAAATGAAGTAGCTTTAAAGATGATATTATTTTTATATTAACTAATTGGAGTGTATGTGCAAACCGTTTCATATATATTTTTCACTTTAGATAGAAGATCTTTTGTTAATTTTATATGTATGTCACTGCTTCAAGACATTTATCATTACTAGCCATAGTAAACTTGACAAATTTAGGATTAAAATTGTATCTTCTTTTGTTAATTTTATATGTATGTCACTGCTTAAAGACATTTATCATTACTAGCCATAGTAAACTTGACAAATTTAGGATTAAAATTGTATCTTCTGCATAGCAATAAAGTATGTATATATGTGTGTGTTTATATATATAGACCACTTAATGATTTGATTATTTTATCATATAATTTCGTGTGTTATTATGTAATGAATTTAACATATTCATATTATTAGATTCACTCTATTCTTCAGGACGAAAATGCTGCTTATATCAGTAAGTACAGTGATACGGTTTAAGAATTCTTATCAATTTCTTTATTCTACACAGTGACTATTTCAAGCGGTTTGGATAAAATATCACATAGTGTTAAAAGTAATCATCGACATAAAATTATATTATATAATATCGAACTGTAGACTTTGAAGTTAAAACGAAAAATATTGACGCAACAAAACAATTTTTGTGAATAATCTTTGTCTACTGAAAATTTTCTTCGACAAAGGTACAGATTACATGACTTTTCGTGAAATTTATTCTGCAGTTTTTACAAGAATAAAAAGGTTTACTGTAATTGGAATTTTTATTCAACGACTATAAAATTATAAACTTTGAGTAATTGTTTATATTAAAAATATTGATATATTATAGAAAAAAATCTGGAATAAACAAGAAAGGATAGACTTCTATTTATACTGTTGCAATATTTAAGATTTTGCAATAGGAACAACAATTATTATTATCATATCTGTATCGTTTCCAATACACTGTAAATGGTTTTTACAAATTGCAAAAATATCGATTCCTTTGTTACAGGTATTAAATTTTCGCATCACACACATTCCAATATTTGGAGAAATCGCAAAAGTTTTATTGACGTTCCATTGTTTTAAATATCGTGTGAAGAGGTGAATATATCTAAAAAAATCATAGAATTATCTTTTAGTTCTTTTATTAATTTTATTCGTTTTCCCTTTCCTTTATACTAATATTATTTTCATTTTAGTTTATTATTTTAAGAATATCATCTCTGCAAAGGGATGTTGTGGAATGAGAGAATGATGGAATGAAGTGTCACCGGAATACGAAACACAATATACGAATTCTTTCGAAGCATTATTTCTATGTTCAGATAAGATGCACAACTGCTATTACTTATGAGAGAGTAGATGATATTATATAAATGAGTGAGGTTCAGTTTATTCTTATACCAGTTTATTTCGTATTAATCACCTTGAATTTAACATTTATAGTTTAGAATAGTAAAGTATTATAGAAATTATAATCTATATTAATTTATATAGTATAATTCATTATTTAGATTAAATTTTTTTAACATGTCTCTTTCTTATCATCCTTGAAAACACAGTCAGTAATTTATTGATGCATTAGTTTCGCTTGTCTTTTAATATTAATTGGGGATTTTGGTGTACGAGATTCCCATATCTTGTGTCTGTTAATATTAATTATGGAGATTTCGGAACTCAATCCGAAATCTCCATAATTTACATAAATATTAACAATTTCTATAAGAAGTTAAACAACAGTTTTGTGCACGAAGATATTCAAACCTGAACATTCATTTGATCATTGCACTCACATCAGCATAGTATATCTCGCATATACATTTGTATATAACAGGATTACACAACACAAAATATTTGTTTCCCAAAAGCCATCCTCTTGATCAATGGTGGCCAACCCCGCGCCCGCAGTTGGTCTATTATGCACCCACGGCAAGATTTCTAGAAAATTAATTTTAAAATATCATTTTTTAACTTTTCTTAATCATATGAAAATAATTTTAAAATAAGTAATAATAATTTTATTTCCATCTGTTTTATTAGTTTGAGTTTACTGCAAATCTACTAAAATAGCGTTTCTATCTACTGAACGAGAATTGTAATTTACAAAATTATAAAAAAATAACTAAAAATGTAGTCTAAATGGTTTTAACATGTCCAGTCTTAGCACAAAAACCTTTGATCTACCGACAGCAGTTGACACGCTCCGAGACTGCTGGAAAAGACTCATGCGAACTCAGCTTGCATCATTCGCATTCGTGCTGAAATGTGTATATACGATCACGACGCAACGGAATATTATGCTTGTAAATTGATACTAACGACTGAATTGTGTGTATTATCTGTTGAATAGTTGTTTCCAATAATTCACAAATTTATTAGTTATTTTTGGAGATAAAAATGCTTACTTATAACAACAAAAAAGGACTCTACTTAACATGTCTGAAGCAGGAGCAAGTAAACGGTCACGTTTTTACAACTTCCAAAACGAATGGGAAGAAGAATATTGTTTTGTGGAAATAAAGGAAAATGCCGTATGTCTTCTGTGCAATCGCAACATAACAACAAAAATATATAATACTGAACGACATTGTAAATTAGAACATAAGAACTTTCATCAAAAATATATGCGAATAATATCATAAGAAAATAAAAATAAATACTTAAAAAAGGGATTAGTGAGTCAGAAATCATTGTTTAAGAAATTAAAGAATAAATCAAAAATGTTATTATGGCATTGTTCAAAATTGCACATTTTCTTTTCAACAACAAGAAATCATATTTAAATGGAGAATTATTTAAAAATGCTTTACTTGCTGGTGCCGATTCTCTCTTTGATAGTTTTTCCAATTATAAAAAGAATTACAAAATGACGTGCTTTGAAAGCTATGAATATGGACAAGACATTTTGGAAATTTGTTGATTCATATAATTATCCAATATTAAATACTGTGCACTGAAGCTAAAATCTTTTTTGGATCGATTCATCTAAGTGAAACCACGTTTTCTTCAATGAAATTTATTAAAAATAAGTTTAGATCACGTCTTATGAATAAAAATTTGAATGATTGTTTAAGAATAGCAGTATCAAATTACAGTCATGATTTTGAAAAATTGTGTGAAGAAATACAGTATAAACCTTCTCATTAAAGAAGATAATAGCATTTTTTATATTTATATATTTTATATATGTGAAATTGTTATTTTTTTACTTATTATTTATCATTTATGTACAGAGAACTATAATGATTTTATTATATTATTGTAACACTAATGTATTTCTCTATTCTATCTGCTACCCACCTAAAAAAAGGTGGGTAGCAGATAGAATAGAGAAATACATTTTTACATTTTTATATTTTTATATTTGTACAGCGCCCATCACGCTGTAAAAATTTTTCATTGTGCACTTGCTTTCAAAAAGGTTGGCCACCACTGCTCAAGATCCACGTCGAGGGAAACTGAAAGGCTAAATTAATAATTATTAATAGACGGTTAAAGAGGCTCTGGTGATATTTAGACTTTTGTTTAAAAAGAATATTTGTTTATAAAACATCGTTTTTAAAAATATCAATTAGAAATTAACTTTTATATGTACTAATTAACTAAAAATTATTATTAACTGAAACACTGTTCTCACAACTATATAGTTCAATATCTCGTTTAAGACCAGCATTTCTAGTTTTGAATTATATACCAAAATTGATTCGAATTATTTTATTAGAAAGATTTCGATAAAATATTTATTTCTATCAAAATGAATATAAATAAATAAATACAGCACTAAAATAGATTAGTACAAAACAAACTTCAGGTAGCTATAATTCATTATAATTACAGAAATATTTTAAAATTATTTTAAGATTGATAGGAAACTTCTTAAATAAATAAGAAATGTTTCTTTCCCATTGATAATTGTATATAATAGTAAAAATTATTTTCAAGATCGAATGGAAACAAAGAATATTATTTTTATTCTTAAAATCTATCCCAATAAAATAAGGTGGTACTATTTTTGGACTGAAAACAATCAACTATTTAAACCGCAATAATTTGCTGCATTTCAAAGATTCTTTATTTAGAGTTTCTAATTTTACAGTTTGAAATTAAAGTGAATTAGAAATTTTAGTTTTCTGTCGAAAAGAAGGAAGAAAATTTTGATTTTCTTCCTTTTCGACAAAGTAGAAATTCGGAATTTTATGGGTTTATTTCAGTTACCTTGCGCTCTGACTTATCCAATAGAAATCAAAAGCAGTCCTCTATTTAGTTGTTTATGAATCAACAGATAAAATAAGTTGTTTTGTTATATAAAAACAGTGTTTTTTAATAATTTTTTGATATTTTTTTTATTATATGATGATTCCACTTTAAAAACAAAAACAGCCATTTTAGCAAAGTTATGACATCACTGTAACGGTATTTAACGTTGCTTATTGTACATATCTCAATAATAATTATTGTAATATCACATAAACTGTATATGTGCATCGTATTATAATGTATGTCCACTAACAAACATTAGCATTATATATGCTGTTGAATGAAAATATCAATATACGTTCTATTACATATAATCATATTTTATAACTTTCATTTATATTTTGCATTATATATAAGAATTAATTCAAGCAGATTGGATCAGGAATAGATCAATATCGGACTTACTGGTGAAAATCATCACGAAATCTCATTAAATAAATTAATATCGAAATTTAAGTTTTAATAATGATAGTTTATATATTGACGAAATAAAATAAGGTAGTAAAATATGATGACAGCTATAATTATTGCTGAAAATATTATTGAATAATGGTTGCGATTATACATTGGTTCCTGAAAGTTATGAAATGCAGTTATTTATGATAAGAATAGAAGTATCCTAACTAAAATTTAATTCTGTTATTATAATTGCTGAAAGTTTTGAATGGAGGTATTAATATAAGTACGAATTTATTACAGGAAGAAGAAATTGTTGGATGAAATCATCTGGATTGAAGGAAAACAAGAATTAGTTTCCCTTAAGTAACTATTATCAGCAATTCAGATTTTTTGCATAAGCATCAGCGATTATTGTGTTAAATCTGTATCGTTTCATAATTCTGTACACATTTTATAAATTGCTAAATTTATTTAATTTGTACGACATAGATAAACTATCATTTGAAGATAATTTTGGAGAAATGTAAAATTAAAAGTTGTCCTAAATTCAATTAAGGTAAGTGCACCAAAGGCTGACACTGACCCAAAGCCTAATACGTACAATGCAAAATTGTAATAAGCTTAGAAATGGTATTATGTGAGCTTGCAAATGATTACCTGGCAGTTCATTCTATTGGTAACCCTGCTTCAGAATCATTTGTTCTCTGATTATAGTTGACAAGATGGATGATGGGAAGAACGACATCGCTATGTAAGATATCTGAAACGAAGAGAAAATCCTTGTCGAAACGATAAGCTTACAAATGAATCTATCCACACTGAAATTCAAACAATTATGATGACTTTGAAATAGAGTATATATTTATTTCGATTCTGATAGTGTATAAGGCATCAAGAATCATTGATTCTATGTAAATATAAGTTTGGTTTTTAGGCAGTTAGGGTGTCAGATATTGGTACATGAATTATTGTTGATGTTCCAATACCTAACACTATTAAAGTTCCCATATTATGACTAAAAAAACCAACTATATGTAGTGAAAGAAATGTCAAAATATCACGATAAATGAATGTTATGTTAGTTTTTGAACTTTAGAATGCTCATTCTTAAATTAATGGGCATTTTAAAGTTCAAAATATAACATGTTTATTTATAAAGTTTTAACTAAAGAATGGTTACATTAAGTTATAACATTTCTGTTTTGTATTCACTTTTCATTTATCGATGTTTCTGCACTAATAGTTTAATTAAGCTTCATTCAGATTGTTTGCAATTCTTATTGAAACAGAGACTTCACAAGCATTAAACTTATATCTTGTATATATTATATTGTTCCAAATAAACATAATTTTCAGTTTCTTGATCTTCACTGAAATAATTTTTATTGTGTGAAATACAGTGTTGTACTTTTTGTCATAATAAAAATAATTAGGATCTGAAAAGATTAACTAAAAGATGGTGTCGGCTTCAGGTGCATCATAGTGTCAGCCTTTGGATCATCCTGATATTTTGTGTGTCAGCTAAAGGTCAACTGTCATATGATTAAAAAAATTATTACAAAAAATTTTTGTTTTGATTTATAACATACTCTTCTTGATTGTAGTTTGTGTAAAGCATTGCTTTATTTTTAGTGTTTTTACCATCTCACATAACATATACACTTATTCATAAAAAAGCAAAATGTGAATTCTTCTTAAAGTGTCAGCCTTTGGTGCACTTACCTTAGTTAATTAAATCATCATAAACATGCTAAATATATTACAGAAAAAGCATAACTTTAATTCCAGCCCTTTTATGAACTTTCAATAGTTCATTTTCGTTCTAGTTGAATATTTCACATTTATGATGGTAAATATATTTCAGAAAAAGCAAAACTTTAATTCAAGCCCTTTTATGAACTTTCAATAGTTCATTTTCGTTCTAGTTGAATATTTCACATTTATTACTCTATTGGCATATAATGACTGAATGGATGATGGAGTGATGTTTAATCTGAAAAGGAAACAGTCCGTGAAAATAAATTTTCTTTCAAATATTCAACTGAGATATAAGAATATTATTACTTAAACTTAGACAAAATTTCAATACAGTAACAGGTCACGATGAACTAATTACAACCGTATGTTATTACTAATTACAACCGTATATATGTCCAGAACAACACTTTCATATCTGAAGTAAAGGTTTTAAATAGCAATTAATTAAACTGATATATGAACAGTAGTAAATTTATTTCTATATCTGATTATTTTCACATTAAACTGCATAAATTCATTGATTTTATTCTAACACAATATAACGTTTTGCAAATTGTAATTTGTTATATAATATATATTAATTTATACAATATAATTCATTATTTAATTTCAGCTCCATTAACAGGGAATACATCAATTTGAAGCGAAATCGAGATTTCATTTGCTATTAATGGACAAATTATTACGAATTATGTAAAATGAGCCATACAGTTTTCAAATGTACAAAATGTATTAAAGATGATATTACTTTTATATTAACTAATTGAAGTATATGTGCAAACTGTTTCATATATATTTCTTCATTTTAGATAAGCCATACAGTTTTCAAATGTATAGCCTTAAGGATGATATTACTTTCATATTAACTAATTGAAGTATATGTGCAAACTGTTTCATATATATTTCTTCATTTTAGATGGAAGATCTTTTGTTAATTTAATATGTATATCACTGCTTAAAGACATTTATCATTACTAGCCATAGTAAACTTTACAAATTTAGGATTCAAATGGTATCTTCTGCATAGCAGTAATGTATGTATATATGCGTGTGTTTATATATATAGACTATTTAATGATTTTATTATTTAATCGTATAATTTCATATTTTATCATATAATTATTTTAACATATATCATATTATTAGATTCATTCTATTCTTCAGGACAAAAGTGCTGCTTATGTCAGTACTTTTTAAGAATTCTTATTAATTTATTTTACACAGTGACCTATTCAAGCGGTTTGTTTGAAATATCACATACTGTTAAAATATCGTATAATTTCGTATTTTATCATATAATGATTTTAACATATTCATATTATTAGATTCATTCTATTCTTCAAGACAAAAGTGCTGCTTATGTCAGTACGGTTTAAGAATTCTTATTAATTTCTTTATTTTACACAGTGACCTATTCAAGCGGTTTGTTTGAAATATCACATACTGTTAAAAAAGTAATCATCTACATAAAATTATATTATTTAATATCGAACTGTAGACTTTGAAGTTAACAGGAAAAATATTGACACAACGAAACAATTTTGTGAATTGTCTTTGTCTACTGGTACTCTAAATTTTCTTCACAAAGGTACAGATCACATGATGTTTCCTGAAATTAATTCTGCAATTTTACAGGAATAAAAAAGTATAGTGTAATTGGAAATTTAATTCTACGACTATAAAATTATAAACTTTGAGTAATTATTTATATTAAAAATATTGATTTTCATGTTTCCTGAAATTAATTCTGCAGCTTTACAGGAATAAAAAAGTTTACTGTAATTGGAAATATAATTCTACGACTATAAAATTATAAACTTTGAGTAATTATTTATATTAAAAATATTGATTTATTATAGAAAGAAATCTGGAATAAACAAGAGAGGATAGACTTCTATTTATACTGTTGCCAATATTTAAGATTCTTGCAATAGGATCAACAGTTATGATATTGTATTGTTTCCAAAAACTGTAAATGGTTTTATAAGTTGCAAAAATAACGATTCCTCAACAATTATTATATCTGTATTGTTTCCAAAAACTGTAAATGGTTTTATAAGTTGCAAAAATAACGATTCCTTTATTACAGGTATTAAAAACTCACATCACACATTCGAATATTTCGATTAATGGCAGAAATTACATCGCCATTTCCATTGTTTTAAAAGTCGTATGAAAAGGTGAATATAACTCAAAAAATCATAGAGTTTACTTTTATTTCTTTTAACAACTTTATTCACTTTCTGTTCTCTGGATAATGATAGTATTTTCAATTTAGCTTAATGTTTTAAGAATATCATTTCCGCCAAGGGATATCGTCGAATGAAAGGATGGTGGAATGAAGTGTGCAGAATGGAGGAATTTTCTGAAAGTAATTTTTTCTATATTCAAATGAGATCTGAAACTATTATTACTTATGATAATGTTAGAGTTTTATATTTAAAGCTTATTAGAGTGGCATGTGTAAACCATTTCGTATATACTCTTTTACTTCGGATGGAAGATCTTTTGTATATCACTATTTAAAGACAAAAAATTCAAATTGTATCTTCTGCATAGTTGTAAAGTATGTATTCGATTATATGTATATGGACCACTTAATGATTTTATTATTTTATCATAGTAATTTTGTATAAATTTAAATAAATTTGATTTTCTCTAATTGTTCAGAATGAAAGTGCTGCTTATGTCAGTAAGTATAGTGAACGATTTAAGAACTCTTATTAATTTCTTGTTCAGGAGGAAAGTGCTGCTTATGTCAGTAAGTATAGTGAACGATTTAAGAACTCTTATTAATTTCTGTATTTTACACAGTGACTAATTCAAGCAGTTTGGATGAAATATCAGTGTTGAAAATCATCATTGACATAAAATTATATTATTTAATATCGAACTATAAACTTTGAGATTAACACGAAAAATATTGATGCAACAAACAATGCATGAATTGTTTGCCTGCTGAAAATTTTCTTTGATAGAGGTTGCAGATTACATGATATTTCCTGAAATCAATTCTGCAGTTATTTTAAAAAGTATATTGTAATTGAAAATTTAATTATACGACTACAAAAGTTAAAGAGTTTGAATTGCGTAATTATTTATATTAAAAATATTGATTTAATACAGAAGAAAGAAATCTGGAATAAAGGATAGACTTCCATTTATACTGTTTCCAATATTTAAGATGTTTGCAATAGAATCAACAATTATTATATCTGTATTGTTTCCAAGATACTGTAAATGGTTTATATAAACTGCAAAAATAACGATTCCTTTATTACAGGTATTAAAGATTCACGTCACAGGCATTCGAATATTTCGATCAATGGCAGAAATTACTTTGACGTTTTCATTGTTTTAAAAAGTCATGAAAAGGTGAATATATCTCAGAAAAAATCATAGAGTTCACTTTTATTTGTTTTATCAACTTTATTCACTTCTTTTCTCTGAATAATGATAGTATTTTCATTTTAGTTTAATGTTTTAAGAATATCATCTCCGCCAAGGGATATCGTGGAATGAAAAAATGATGGAATGAAGTGTGCAGAACGTCGGAATTTTCTGAAAGTAATTTTTCTATATTGAAATGAAATCTGAAATTATTATTACTTATGATAATGTTAGAGTAAGGATTATGATATAGAACTGTTTATGTATGAATAAGTGATGTTCAATTTATTCTTGAACTAGTTTATTTCATATTAAATCATCTTAAATTTAATATTTATAGATCAGAATAGTACACTATTACAGAAATTATAATTTCTATTAATTTATTTAGCCGGAATTAATTATTTAGATTAAATTTTTTAACGTTTCTCTTCCTTATCATCCTTCAAAACACAGTTTCAGTAATTTTTTGATACATTAGTTTCGTTTTACTTTTACTATTAATTTGGGATTTTCATGAACGACATTCCCATATCCAGTGCCGGATTTAAGCCAATTGCACCAATTGCACCCAATCGGGCCCCGACCTTGAGTGGGCCCCGTGTTTGTCAAAATTTATGTAATAAAATATTGTATTAAGAAAAATATTTTAAAATATATGTATCGTTTTCCAATAATAAAAATAGTTATATTATTACGTTTTAGACTAGCCACTGTGGCGGTACTACAGAAGGCTGATTGTCGTTTATCACGTGACACTGTTTTTATAATCTTGTATAATTATTGACTCTGCAGATTCAAAGATTGCAGAGTCAAGTTGTGCTGAGGATGGCTTAATAAAGCTGAAAGATCTACATGTTTAATAAATATACTGTATTTTCCACTTTTAAAAATTGTGCTGAATTATTTACACTTAAGAAGTGGGATGAAATTATGCAATATGAAATATCTTCAAAAATTAACTGCTGGGGGGAGTTTTGCTAGTTTAGAATTATTATAAGGAATATCTATTTTCATATTATTTTCTTTCTATAGAGAGTCTGTCCCAAAATTGATTTTGATGAAATTTGATGTATATGTTCTGGACAATAAATAGAATATAATTATCCATTGTGGTTTTTTCTGAAAAATATTGATTGTTGTTCTATAATTAAAAATTGAAAAACATTTAATAAGATATTATATATTTATAACAAATCTCTGGAATAATAATAATACACATAATACTGTACACCAGTGATTCTTAATCATTTTGGAGTTGCTGATTATTTAATTATAAAAAAAAGTATTTGTAGAACACAAAATTCAATAATATTCATATAAGATGACTCAGTCTTCAAACTAAGAATCAATACTGTCTGTCCATGAAAGCTGTGCTTAGCTAAGGTGGATAAGTCCAAACGCAAAAGGGAGAGTCGCAGTTGGTATAATGATGGGTGAATTAATATTATATTAAGTTCTGTTAAATATACTATTTCCAACATCAAAACTAATCATTTAACATTCAATATTACAATAAACTTCCATTCAACTTCAGTTATCCTGCATTTGAAAACATCCATGTGCGAAGCTGTCATCTCTATTTTGTCACTGGACTTGTTCAGTTAGCGCGCGCCTGCTTGCATCGATGGTCGCAGCTAAAGCTGGATGGATAGTATGCATGAAGTTCTTAACATTTTTTTATTAAAAATTATAGGCTAGATATATTCAGATATTTCATAATTTTTGAGAATACTTGTAATGAATTTGTGGATCAGTTAAAAACCTTTGCTGTAAACATTGATATTAGCAATTTTCCATTTTTTCCTTTTTTTTAATGTAAATTCTAGGCTTTAAGAAATTTCAAGAGACTATTTTTTAAGATATCACAATATTGTTCTTAGGATAATCTTTTTAGTGTTTATTACTTAAGAATGGAATCTTGAAAATACCAAATAAATCAGAAAGAAATCTGAGAACAATACAGTAAAAATATTGATAATCTGCAACTTTCAAAATTGTTCTTTAATTTGGAATGGTTAAAGCATAAAATTTGTCATTAAAATCAACTTCAGTGATATAACCTATGTATTGAATTTTATTAATTTAAATCTATTAATTGTTCCTGAGTTGTTATAGAAAAATCTTAGATTTGTGACAATATACAGTACAACTCCAATTATTCGAACTCCGACTATCCGAATCGCTTTCAGAATTTAAGAAAATTAAGATGGAAACGTACTGCGATTCGCAAAATAATGATTCTGTCTACGCACGCTATTGTGCTTCCCTCCGCAAAGCTAGTGTAGGCGCAGCACGAACATTATTGGAATGATGAGTCACTTTTCTCATAGTGCAGTTCTATTATTGGCTACAGTACTGTCGTCCGTCGCCAGGTAGCCATCCATGATTTAACTAAATTAGATTAAAATATAACTAAAATAATATTTAAAATAACAAAAAAATAATAATTATTTAAAATCTCTGTTAACTTTAGTCTCTGTTCGTTTTGATTACTAGTCAGTCAGTGTGTCGTTAACCTGCTACAGTACTGTGACGGTACTCTTTTGCGTCAGTGCATTATTTTGTTTGTGAATGCGTTTTCGTCGTTCACCATGGCTTCTAAAAGAACATGTGTTGTGTTATTGTTAGTGGATAAACTAAAAATTATAGAGCAATCAGATAAAGTAGAAGATCGGAAAAAATCCAATTATCCGAATTTTTTATTATCCGAATGGGGTCCGGTCCCAATTGATTCGGATAATTGGAGTTCTACTGTAGTTTCTTTCCTCTGACATCTTGAACAATGACATCACGATTTCAAACAAAATTCTAGAATTTTGATTTCATAAAAGATATCTTATTTTGAATGGGAAAAAGAAAACTAGAAATATGTATGGGAGAATAATATTTTTTATTTCATTATATACTATTTAAAAATGTACAAAGTTGACATTTTATCATTAATAACAATTAAGTAAATTAGTGATGGGTATAATAAACCATCAAGATGCAGGTAAGATCATCTATATACTACTAATCACTTTACATTTGTTGAGTTTGCATTTATTGTGGTAGTTGGGCTTGCATTATCCATACTTCCTCTTGTTTGTAGACTGTACCTATGGAACTTTATTGTTTTTAGTTTTCAGTATTTATAAATTTTTTGCCTTTATTCATTACTGCCATAGGTCTCTGACTGTCCTAGAGATTTTGTTAATTACTTTAGTGATGATAAGTATAATTTCTTATTGTAAATTTTGCCTATTTCCCACATTCATATAACTAATAAATATGATCCGTTCTTTTATTTGCATTCTTAATACTATGTATCATCTTTTATGGTTCTTTAATCAAACAATTACATCTTGCTGCCATATCAGTTTTTTTGGGAGATTAATTATCCACTCCTACTAATAAACGAAGCACAAACTGGCAGGTGTAAGAAAACTCAAATAATTTCTATTGCTAACGTTTTCAATGCCTTTTTTGCATCCTCTTCAGGCAAAAAACATAACAGAACATAACCAGTTTAAATAAAATTTGAATATAAATTTATGTTCAAATTTTATTTAAATTGGTTATGTTCTCTTCTTGCTCTCCGACTTCGTCAGCACCTCTATTGTTTTAGTTCACTGGTTGTACGTAGCTTTCCATTTCGACAAAGTTCGTTGCCAACTCTATCTTGTCAGCGAACATTTTTCTTACGTGAAGGTTAACTCCTACTACAGTTAATTTCTCCGAAGTCTCCATAACTTTCAGCTACCAGACGATAAACCAGGCAGTTAGTTGTTAATTACACTTTTCCTCACGGCAAAGATTCCTAGTGTGCTCCTGTCTTCAAAATTTTATAAAAGAACTAAAGACTGAGTGTATGATAAGGACTAAAGACTGTTGTTTCAAAGCAGGCCAGCCCTCGACTGTCATCTTCATCTGTTACACTGTGAACTAATCCTACGTATCTCTATCTCTTGATATGATGATTATCTATCACAGCAATTTGTGATAGAGATCTCTCTCTTTTATAAAGGAAGTTGTTCTTCAACAAACGTAGTCTTTGTGTCGACTTGCTGGTCAGCACATTTATTACCCGTCCTTACTCATGCGCTAAATAGACATATCGCTTGCCTGTTTGTCGGCATCGTATATAACGATCCGACTGGTGTCAGAACCTGACGTTTATCGTATTTAGGCCTAACGCCTCTATCACTACCGTCCTTGGTCCCACAGTACTGAGGAAGAAATCATTAAGAAATTGTTAAATAATAATAATAATAATAATAATATGAAGTGATATGAAAAAAGTAAATTAATTTTAAAAATGTGTATGTCATAATATATTTTTATATACTGCATATAAGGTCCCTAGAACTATGACGGCCGTATTCACCAAACAGGATCGATATAGAGTCTAATCCTCGATCACAGAATCTGAGATCGAGATTCTGTTGGTATTCATCGAATGTGAATTAGCCAATCCGAGAGACGATCTTCTACTTTAATAAACCGTCATATTATTGGTTTAAAATATCACGTGCTAATGATGTCATGCTGAAACTGCAGTACTTTCAGAAACTTATCAGATTATAGGTGTTAAATTTTGTGTATTCTTAACCCATGGAAAAAATCAACAAATATTTACTATATTTGAAAAAGAAGTACTATTAGAAATAATTTTGTTTAAAATTGACTAAACTGCACGAGTCGATCTCAATCCTTACTTCAATCCGAACAAACTGTTGGATCAAGATCGGGATCAAGTTTTGTGTCCACTCCTGGATTCAAAAGCCTGGTGAATACGAAACTATAGACTGATCCAGGATTAAAGCTGATCTCGATCTCAATCCTGTTTGATGAATACGGCCGTAAGAAATGCAAAAAATTCACTAATAATAACTCATGCTCAAATTGCCCACATGGGGGCAATTTGAGAATGAGTTATTATTAGCCTCATGTTGGGAACCACAGATCTGTGGGAAATAAATTTCTGCTTTACAAATACCAGTTAAGAAAAAATTAATTCATAATGTTGGAAACTAATTATATTATTCAGATATTTTCAACTTAAGACCACTTGTATTTATGATAGTGATGAAATCCATTTATTCTAATTGGCCAGTGCAATTCAGTAGGCTCTAGTTCCTGACCCAATGATAGGATATATGGAAAGCCTTCTTTTTTTCTTGTACTTTTGTGTTCTTTATGTTTTTATTAAAATAATGTATAGTGTCCTAGTAAACATTAGTAGCGAGACCTATAAATATCGGCATTTTTGACTTCCTATTGTTCAAACTTATGATGTGGGATTTGAGCCAAATCCTGTCATAAGTCAAAGACTATCTGTATATTAAAATTTTTAGTTAGCAGTATATTTTTTTAAAAACTAGGTTAAGTAGAATGGCAATATTAGACTAGTCAATATGCAGTATTGAATAGTCTGAAATTATGTCTCAAATTATTCATATAAGCACCTAAAATCTTTTTTTTTTAGACTAATTTTCAAGCAAACAATGAAAGTAATGTAGCTGTATTACAAACAGAAATGAGGATTCTTCAAGAAAATTCACAATTTTCATTTCATTCTCCTTCAGTTATTGAAAATGGACATAGTGGTAAACGAAAAGATAATAAAGAGGTTAGAAGATTAAAAATATATTTTATATTTTCATATCAATAATTAATCTTATAATTAAAAAATAAATTTAATTATAATTAAAGTTTAAATTTTTCTTAATTGAATTTGTAGAATGTCTCTCCTCAAAAAAAAGTACGGAAAAACCTCTACCAATCATGGTCAATCCCTGGTGATATTAATGTACCAGGTTTGGGAAGTTATTTTTGTCCACAGTCATGTGAACCATTAGTGAATCCAGAAACCCCAGTAAGTTTGAAAAAATCACAAATTAAATAAATTTTTATATTAATCATTTTATTAGTATTTATGTCAGTATTTATGCTTATAAATAGATATAATTTTGATAAAAACTTTTATGAAGAATATTACTATTTTTTAATTTATTACTTTAAATTTTTTATTTTTTGCATGAATCTAATATGACTCCTAATTTCCAATATTAGAATAGGGATAAAATAATGATACTAATTATCAGATCTTTAATTTTAAAGATTAGTAAAAAAAAAAATATAAAAAGAACATAATAAATGATGATACAAAATAAATGACTTTTTAATGGATAAAATATTAACAAAATTATACAGAACAAGCACTTTTGATCTCAAATAATAGTACTTTTGATTCCTCATTCAATCTGATTATCATCAGGTTATATGGTGAATCAAAATGAAACATGAAGGCATAACAGGAAAGAATATATGCAAAAACAGATGGGAGCATTGAAATGAATGAATGGAAGAATGAAGAAGAGCAGGAAATTTAATAAAAATAAACAACTGTGCAGTAAGCAGAAGAGTAGAATTGCAAATTATAAAGAAAATGGAAACCAAATGGGAAACAGGAGAAATGAAGAGACCTGCCACAATGCAAAGTAAAGTTGGGCTGTGCAGCTGAAAATAGAAAAGCAGAGAATATATAGGCTAATAAAATGAGAGCAAGCAAAAAAGAAAAATAATAAAATGGGACAGAAAAAATGAAAGAGAATAAAAAGAATATGAAATTACAAGGGAAGAGCAACAGTTTTCTTTTTAAAATATTGGAAATGTGTTCAGCAATATGAGTCTTTGGCCCGGTTCCACCATTGCGTTGTTACTTTAACAACGGTGTCACTGACTGATGATAGGGAAATTCTGTTCTACCAATCATTGTTAAGCCTAACAGTGATGTCAATATCTAACATTGGTCTCGATCACTGTTAAGACGATGTCAGAGTATTCAAACACAGCAAAACCTACTTTAGTCCGATGTATCTGTTGAGTTATGCTAATAATAATAATATAAACTACAAAAACAAAGCAAATTGAATATCTGAATTTAATAATACAGAAATTTATTTGATTTTCAAATTACCAAAAATACAATTATACATGCGACATGATTAATCATTTTAAAATAAGTTATTAATACTACATACATGAATATTATCTTCATATTGGACTTCTTAAAAATAGTACAGGTCGTAGAATATATGAATTAATTTTTCAAGGAACTGTGCATTTTCCAAGATATACGATTATTTTCGAGATAAATCTTTACTAATGAATCGTATATTTTCCTTTTTCAAACAAATATTCAAAAGATATACAGTGAAACTCCGACTTTGAAACTTTTCGGGGACCGGCCCGAAAAGTCGAACGAGCCAGGAAAACGCACGAAACGGCCTTATTGTATATCAAAATTCGTTATATTTGAGTAATAATTTAACTTACATATAGAAAATATTAAAAAATATTTGAGTCTAACAACTGCCTCAGAAATTTCGGAAAAAATTAATGAAAGACTCGACTAAAATTCTTGGCAATGATGAGAAGAAGAGAAGAAACTCTTGGAAATAAAGAATTTTTTTTTTAATAAAATTATTAAGAGATAAATAAATGTCTGACTAGATATCTAAATTTATAAA
>AYEL01075736.1:0-25020 GCA_000484575.1 Olivierus martensii
TTGTACTGATGATGGACTCTAATCTGGTCCGAAAACGTTATAAGTGATTAAAAGTCTCTGAGTACCTTGCTTGAAGTGCTTTTTTAAGTTATTATAGACAGTTAAAGCAAGAGTTTTTGTTTATCTCTGTTTCTCTATACCTAGGATCGCGAAAATATTTTCTTGGGTAAAAGGGATCGCCAAGTAGAAAAGTTTGAGAAGCACTGATTTAGAGAATACTGATTTTTCATTTATAATTTATATTTTAATTTATAATAAATTAAATATATGTTGAATTTTTTTACAGAATCAAACAGAGATGTTTTAAATAAATTTGAGGGTGATGCAGAGAAACAAATAGATGATGAAAAGGTAACTGCAGAATCAAATACTTTGCAAGAAGTTCCTGTAGATTCAAATGAAGATGATGTAAAAAAAGCAGCAGTTAAAATTCAGTCACTCTATCGTGGATATCGTACAAGAAAAAATTTAAGCAATATTGGAGATGAATTAATAGAAGAGAGTGATGATTTTATTGATGAAACAAAAGACAAAACTGAAGAAGATATCACAAGTTCTCAGAAGGAGACATTATCTACATGCATAAAAGAAAATGAAGAAGCTGAAGAAGAAAGCGAAGAAGGTGCATTAGAACAAGCAGCAGTTAAAATTCAAAGTACATTTCGTGGTTATCAAGTAAGAAAACAAAGAAAAAATGGACCAAAGAAAGAAGATACTAAAGAGCAACTATTAGCTGATATAAATCAAGATGAAAATGAAAATGAAAAATTTGAAACAGATGATTCAGAAGCTGAAGGAAAGGCAGCAGTAAAAATTCAAGCAATGTATAGAGGGTATAAAGTACGAAAAGAAATCAAAATGATTGGTGAAGATGGTGATGAAATAGAAGAATCTGTTGAAGAAGAAGATTCAAAACATGAGGAAACAACAGACTTTGACAAAAGTAATACTAATATCAATTTAGATGAAAATTCAGACAAAGCAGATGATGATGGAATTTTAAAATCTAAAACTACTATTGTGCTTTCTACAACAAATAAGGAAAACGAGGAAAATGTTTTATTAAAGAATTTTAATACAGATTTAGTTCAACCAACAGCTGAATCAACATCACTTCTTGATAAAAATAATGAAGAACAGTGCTTTCAAAAACCAATGGTTCCTATTACTAATGAAGCAACAATTCCAAAATCTATTTCTGAACCAACTGTTGACCTAAATTCGATTAGCAAATCAAATGAAAATCATTCACTTTCTCCATCCAGTGACTGAATATCATTTAACAGAATGATGATGATTTCTTTATAAATTCTATTGAAATTTCTTAAGAATATTGACAATTTATATCACCATATCAGGTCTTCGCTCCACACAGAAGTATTGACTGCTAAATTATCCTATCAGTCAATAGGGATGCGATATAACACAAAACAACTTAGTGTTTCTTACTTATAAATTAAGTTCCATAATAATTATAGAAAATAATTGATATTTTTCAGGACATGATTCATAAACTAAAAATAATGTGATCTGCCAATACTTAAAAAAATTACATTTTTTTGTCAATCTGTACTATAATGGCATTTCTAATAAATGAAAATTGATAATAAAACATATTTATTGTGAAAATTATATTTGAAAAATTAATTTTTGATTAAAAAAATCACAAATTTTAAAATTCTATAATTTTATATAGTATTCACAAAATTCTATTATATTAGAATTAATTTAATTAAAATAAAATTAGAAGTGTTTTAAATTATAATAAATATAGCAATCGCACCTTTAGTAACAAACCATATATCTCGGAAAATTCACCATCTAAAATTTATTTTGAATTATCAGAATAACGATGTCGTTTACTTTCAATACTAGCCATCTTGTCACATGTTGCTATAGCGTCATTTCTTACCTCGTGCTTTAATTTGACCAATAGGCATTTTATCAGGAACATGAATAACAATCGTAGTGTCAGCTCTTCGCTGTCAGTAAACATCGCTAACAAAAGTTGTGGTGGAACGATCTGTTGTTACTGATCGTTGTTACACTGATAATGTCGTTTACTGACAGTAGTGTTATACGATGTTGATGGAACCGACCCTTTAAGTCTCTGGCAGTGACATCAGTGTACAGAATATTTTCATACTGTTTTTTAAAATGATAGAATAGATTTTGCTTAGTTCATTTTTTTTAATCTATCGGTAACAAGAATATGTCAAAGAGAAGGACATGAGGAAATTGGAAAATTTAAGTCAAATTTGGAAACCAGCTGTTTGATTTTATAACTAAGAGGATCAAAATAAGCAGTATATGAATTATATTTGAGATTTATGATAGGTTTGAGGAGAAGAAATAGGTGGGAAAAGAGCTAATTGAACTTTAGAGTTTAGATATAAGAATTTTTCATTGGAATAGTCATCTGCTAACATAGCAGATTTTATGAGTTTAATTCATAAAGCATGTCAAATTGTGTAGAAAAAAAGGAAATAAGTATGATGAATTAGAAGAATAATATAAGCATCTATAGCCAAACTGACAAGAGTTGGAAGGAGGAAAATGCTGGTTGCAGATTGGCTTGTAGCCAGTATTAGTAATTAAACATCATATAGCGTATTAAACATGCATTCTATTTTTTACTTTTTTTTTTATAAAATTTGTTTGTATTAAAAATTATTACACCATAATAAATATATATTTTTTTATGTATGAACTTTATCTATAACAAAATTTGGTGTATTGTTTTATAGTATTAAATTGTAAATAGAAAATATTTATAAAATTAGACTTAGGAAAATGAGGCTTTGTGTCTGCTCCTCCTTTTTTTTTATAAAAAATTGATACAAGTTTTTAATGAAAAATGGGGGCACAGACACAAAGTTTGGAAACTGCTGCTTAGTTTGATGTTCAACAGAGAATTTTATGGAAGGATAGCTAGATAGATGGGTTAGTCATTGAAGCTTTAATCAATTAGCTATCTGTACTTTTTATACTGTTTGCTGATTTCAATGGACATCACCATATTTGGACTGCATTGATATTAATATGGTACTGAAAGGAGTATTGAGAAATTATTGTGTGATTACCATCTTGTTGTCTTTAATATAGGAACTGACAAGTATTTCCATACTCATTCTCTTACCAAGGTTGGAGTTAGTATGTTAGAAATGACTTCTTTGGTAGTGATCATTTTTGCATGAATTTTAGATCTTTTGGATATATGGGGCATGAGATTTGGCATTCTTTTCATCCAATCTTTGGAGAATTGATATGCAGTCTGGCAATTCTTTATTACCCTCGGTCTCAGCATTTGAAACTATTACTGAATGTATCCTTTAGGCAATTGAAATTGCTATTTGTAGAATGGTTTGTGATTAAAGAAAAGATGAGGCAAGATGCAATATCCTATTGATGTTTAATGTGTATATGGATGCAAATGTAAGAAAACTGCTGTGATTAAGCTGGATGTAAAGATGGGTGAGGAATGTTTTGTCTCTGTATGACAATGATATTGTTCTCAGTGAAAATGAATATTGAAATGACTCTTATTGCATAATTGAATAAATCATGTCAAAAATAACATGAGAATAAATGCAGGAAAGTTGAAACTAACTTATATTTTAGAGAGAATATTGAATTTATAAAATGTGTGTGACCAAATTAAATGGGATGAATTTGAAGTAGGTAAATGAATTTCCCAATTGTGTTCTTGGGAAGAATGTTTGAGAAAGAAATTTACATTGATGGTGAGGTTGAAAGGAAACCAAGTGTTGGATTAATAGTTGTATAGGCACTTAGAAGAATATTAAATCATAGGGAAGATTATTGTGTGTAAGGGTATTGATTCTGTTCCACTAGTGACTATGGCAGTGAACTTCAATATGGTATGAAAGGAAGCTTTGGGTTCAGGAAGAATAGAGATACCTAAGGAATTTGGCTGTAGTAATGCAATATGATTGTGTTTCAAATGACAAAATATGAAAGGAGTATAATTGAAATAGTGCATAATTTAATTTTTTGATGATTTGGCTGTATTTGTTATGAAAAAACGTGTGACTGGAGAAACTGGTGTAGAGATAAAGCTATGTGATAAAATGATCAGTGATGTGTGAGCATGTTTTGAGTAATTTCTACTTTCTCACAAGGATATGGAAATGTTTTTATTGTTTGCCTATTATTGATACTAATGTTATTTATAGGGTAATTAATTATCACCATGGAAATATCATAACCTTCATAATACTATTATAAAATTCACTGCAAGTTATTAAATTATAATGATTTTTTAAATGTTTTGAAATGCCAATATTTTATATAATGTTGAATTTACACAATATCAGAAAGCATGCTCTTGATATATCTATAACATAAACTATTATTATTATAATAACACTAGTTAACTTTTCACTTTTCTTTTTAAATATAACTAATAAAGATTCAACAGCTCATTAAGTGAAAAAACAACATAAAATTTGAATTTAATACTGTAGAACTTTTGGCTTAGTTAAGCCATCATCAGTGGTTGAATTTTTTACAAGAATAAATCATTAGAATACATTTAAAATTTGAAAATTAAATATTAAATATAGCAATAAATATGAATAAATTACACAGGAAATATATATATATTGTAATAATAAATTATCTTTTTTTCATTATAGTCTATTTTTAAATATAATCACGTAGCTGAGATTTCAACAATCATTTAAATTATTATTGCTGGGCGGTGGAAAACCAAGGTGCCAGGATTATCTCAGGAGTGTTATCATTAATTACATGCATTTTTCTTGAATATTTTATAATTTCTAGTGTTTCTGCCTATTTAATTTCACGTACATTTTTTATTGTTTGTACTATTTTTGCTTCATTCCACTGGATGTTGTTGTTATAATTATAAAATGCTTTCACAAGTGCAGTTTTAAATTCACCTTTTTCTATATCTTTTTTGTGTTCTAATAATCTGATTTTAAGCGATCGTATAGTACTACCTATGTAGACTTCTTGTCTGTTTGTGTCATTGTTATATAGCGGAATGATATAAATCCCAGCTTTCATTTCTGGTTGCGGTATCAGTTTATTGTTTTTAATTATATCAAAAGTTGTAGTCCTTCTGTATGGAAGTTTTATATTATGCTTATTCAAAGCTTTTCTAATTGGTTCCAATGTATTATCATAGTTTACAGGTGTTATATATGTTGCCCTCAATTCTTTAGCTGGCGGATGCATATCATTGTCAATAGTGCTGTAGATATTTGTAATAGTTGTGTGATGTTGTATACTGTTGTAAATGTGGTGAATAAAGGATGTGTTATAGCCATGTGTCTTTGTTTGGTATACTATTTTATTAAATTCAATTAATTTAAGTTCATCATTACTGCAGTGTGTCAACATTCTTTTCAGGAGGAATTTGAACGTAACAACCTTATATTTAAAGGGGTCCAATGACCATTGAGGTATGAACACTGGAGCATAGGAAGGCTTTCTGTAAAAATGCATGTAATTAATGATAACACTCCTGAGATAATCTCGGCACCATGGTTTTCCACCGCCCAGCAATAATAATTTAAATGATTGTTGAAATCTCGGCTACGTGATTATATATATGAATTGTTTTCTTTGAAAGTGGTGTAAGTCCATTTTATATTATATGCAGATATTTAAGGGTTTGATGGTGGAAAACCATGGTGTTGGGATTATTTCAGGAGTGTTATCATTTATTACATGCATTTTTCTTGAATATTTTATACTCTCTAGTGTTTCCGCCCATTTAATTTCACATACATTCTTTACTGTACACACTATTTTCGCTTCATTCCATCGGATGTCAATATTATAATTATAAAATGCTTTCACAAGTGCAGTTTTAAATTCACCTTTTTCTATATCTTTTTTGTATTCTAGGTCTAATTTTAAGGGATTATATAGTACTACCTATGTAGACTTCGTGTCTGCTTGTTTCAATGTTATATAGCGGAATGATATAAACCCCAGCTTTCATTTCCGGTGTACAATCGGTTTATTGTTTTTAATAATATCAAAAGTTGTAGTCCTTATATATGGAAGTTTTATATTATGCTTATTCATAGCTTTTCTAATAGGTTCCAATGTATTATCGTAGTTTACAGGTGTTATACGTTGCACTCCTTTCCTCTGCTGGCGGATGTGTACTATTGTCATTGTACTATAATTGTTTGTATTAGTTGTGTGACATTGTATACTGTTGTAAATTGGTGAATAAAGGATGTGTTATATCCATGTATTTGTGCTTGGTGTACTATTTTATTAAATTCAATTAATTTAAGTTCATCATTACTGCAGTGTGTCAACATTCTTTTTGGGAGGAATTTGATATAATATAATAAATTTAAATTTTATGTTGTTTTTCACTTGATTGAGCTGTTGAATTTTTATTAATTATATTTAAGAAGAAAAGTGAAAAGTAAAATAGTATTATTATAAACATTTTCTGAAAAGAAACATTGGAAGATACTGATTACTGTAGATTTTATATAATACATTCCATTTTCTCTATGTATATGAATTTTTTTAAAAAGTTTGAATATTATCATGTGTCCATTTTTGTAAAGTTTTAAGTTTTTAAGCCTGTATTGATCTTTCATGCAAAAGAAGGCTGTATAAGGAGCTAAAAACATATATATACTACCACTTGCTCTACGTATAAAGAACTCTAAAAGCACTGTTAGCAAGGTAATCTTGAGGGACAGAGTAAGTCTTCTCTTTAACTCACTGTTCTCTCAGTAGGGACAAGCATTAAAAAATTGCTTGTCCCCACTCATTAATATTTTTGCTGATTAACGAAAAGTAATTAATTATTATTATCTGCATTATTTTCTTCTGTAATCATGTTAATTACAAGGAATTGTTGGCTTTTTTTTATATATTATATTTAAATTTTTATTCAACTCTTTCATTCCAGTCTAAATGCAAAGCATTTTTCAATTTATCAAGTTTAGATTGCAAGTTTTTTTTCTTTAAAACAAGTAACAATTACCTCATCATGTGTAATCTTTTTTTTTGTATATTGTATATTTTGCACAATTGTTGTTCTTACTGAATGATTCATTCTCCAGTAAAGTGAACTGGCTATATAACATAAGCCAACTCTCTAATTCTTATTGGAAAATGTTATAATTTGTTTTCTTTTACTGCATTCATTGGTTGTTCTGACCTTATAGGTCATCAAGTTTGACTTCTCTCATTCAGAATTGCCATTGAAGTTAGTCCAAGAATTGAAGAAATTTAATTTGTTTGGAGGGACTCTGTCCATTCTGCAAATTTTTTAGAGCTACTGTATTTTTTACTAGATTTTTTGCTAATTTATGGTCAAAATTAATTTGAAAATATATTTATCTGAATATAAATAGAAATTTTATAGTATATTAAATTTCTGTTAATTTTTATTTATATTTTTATATTAATTTTCCCAATTACATATGTTTTTGGACTTCTCATTTTGATAGCTCCTAAGACATACAATTAATAACCTCCTGAATATGTCATATTTAGTAATTTATTTTTTGAGTGGATTTATTTTTTGATTTTGTTTTCCTCAAACAAAATGGTATGTATCTGCATTGCTAATATTTGGCTGATGAAGTCATTTTTTCCTTCAATTTTTGATCACATTTTATTGACACCTTGATAAAAATAATTCATTTTTTCCAACCAGCAGTTCAAATGCTTATAATTCTTTGTGTCAAAAATAATTGGAATGGGCCTGGTTGATCTGTTTTATTTGCTTATTGAAATTTTTGATATATATTCTGTTTATTGCTTTTATAAATTAATTTATAAAGACATTTTATTTGTTATAAATAGGAATTTTATTGATGATTATATACAGGATGGCCATAATTAGAGGAAGTGTTTAGAGCCCGATACCCAAGAATCTGTTGGTAAAAACTCAGTCAAATTTGGTGTGTATACTTTCCAGTCTATGTGAATTTGATTTTGATAAAGAAAATAAATAATACTACCTATAACTATATAACTTTGCACTATATGCAAAGTTAAGAAGATGTAATAAAGAAAACAAAAGGTCACAATTGACAATGGTTTTTATTCTGATTCAATTACAGATATGGTTCAATATGTTGCCCTTGCACTTTTTTCAAAAATTGCATTCTATGAACTGCTCTTTCCACTGTGGAATGCAGCAATTCTCTACAGATTTGTCTCGTGTGAACCATTAGTTCAGGGGTGGGCAAAAGGTGGCCCGTGAAGGCATCTTATATGGCCCGCCGCATAAAGTAGAATACATTACAGTTTCAAGGCCCACATTTGTAAAATTCTACTTGAAAAGAAAAAATAAAATAATGGATACTCTAGTGTAAAATAAGGGACACACTCGCTAGTGTATATGTACTCTACCAAGTTATTCCAAAGTTTGATGATATAATTAAGCATGAACGTAGTAAATTTCACCATTCACATTAAGTTTTAAATCTGTTTTTACAAAATTAATTACATAGGTACCTAATATTTTGTAACATTCGTTGTAAATTTGTTTTTTACAAAATTAATTACATAGGTACCTAATATTTTGTAAGTTTTTTGTAATAGGTTGTTAGCAATCAATCAGTTTGATAAAATATTGTTTTTAAAGAAAATTACTTAAAATTAATTATTAAAATTATTAGAATTAATAAATTCAGATAATTATTTTCTGATGTTTCTAATGAAAAAAAATAATTTTTATGGATACTTTTGTACTCTTTGCATGCAAACAAAAACTAAGAAAGTAACAAGAAAACCGTATTTTAATAATAATATTGATACATGAACATGTGCAAGTATCACAAAAGTGGCTACACACTGATAGCGAGATTGACAAGAACACATGTGCAGATAAATTGGAGCAATCATTATTCTTGTCCCGAGTAATGGTGAGAGAGAATCAATCTTGCTTGAATGCGAATAGTCATTTTGTGTCAAAGTAATTTTATTAATTGTTAATAAATGATGTTAGATAATGTTACCATCAATAATTTCATTACATAATTACAAAATGGTGTCGTAAGGTTAAATTTTCCCTTAGATGCATTTCAATTTTTATACGGCCTGCTTCATCCTGAAGATTGTTTATCCGGCCCTCGACAGAAAATAATTGCCCACCCCTGCATTAGTTGGTCCTTCATAGTTGCTAAATTGTCCAAATGTCTTTGGTAAATCAAGGTTTTTAAATACTCCACAACCAAAAATCACATGGGATGAGATCGGCAAATAGACTGGCCACTTTATAGGAAATGTTCAATCAATTATTAAGTCTTCAATGAAATGCTGTTATACAACCTGCTGCACTGTCAATTCTATGTGAGGGAGTGCTCCATCCTATATAAGCACCATTGTGTTGAGATATCTTCTCTGTTGGAGTTATGAAATAATGATATAAAGTATTTATTATTTCAACAGATTTAATGGAGAATAGATTTAGTTTATATAGGTAATTGTCTAGTCTAATTATTATATATCATCTGCTCAAGTTTTAGAAAAAAGGAAATTAGAATAAAACTTTATTTAGTGCTTGCATATATTAAGTATATAAAGATTATATTAAAAAATTATGCTTTGATGAAAAAATAAATCCAGTTTCCAAAATCAATCTTGAACCATTTGAAGATTTAAAAATTGAAAAATACCATAATATAAAAATAGGAAATTATTTGTAAATTATCATCAAATTATAGTAAAAATGCTAATGCTATTAATAGTAATAATAATAGTCAGCTAGAAAAATAAAAAACTATTTTCTAAATGTATGCAGTGTCATAAAAAATAGTAATATAAATATTTTAATATATTATTTAAAGATAGAAAATTTAAAAATGATTATATAAAATTAGTTTTAACTTTAAATTTAATGAAAACTATTTTCAAGACAGACATAATATTGTTTAAAATAAATATGTACTCTCCTGCATACTGGCAAATTGGCAGAATAATCATCTTATATTTACAGAGAACATGGTGATTTATAAACATCTTATATATTATTTTTAGCCTATTTTCTAAAGGAATTTTGACTATAAAATAAATGTGTTACTTTCATAAATTTCTCTTTAAAAATGTAATCATTTTAATTGTGTGTGCATAATGTACAGAAATACGTAAATGCATTTTACAAATTTCATTCATATATATAAATATAAACATATAAATTTCATCTGTAGTTTAATTTATGTATATTTGTAAAAATAAAATATTTTCAAACCTGTTTTATTATATATTTTATATTAGCCACATATGCAGCTGCAGTATTATTCCGTATGTCAGAAGATAAACCACAAGATTACAAAAAACGTCTCTCAATGGAACTGACAAGTTCTCTGTTTCGAGATGATGCTGGTCCTTGGGGAACCATGGTATATATCAATTTTAATTTTTACTGATATACTAAATGTTGGTAAATTTTGTACTCTGCAGTTAAAGTATTTCAATAAAATATAATAATATAATATTAAAATATAGCATCCAGATATGGACATGAATATGTTGGGCACAGAGGAACCTTATACTGACCAAATATATCAGCCGGGACAGGGACCCGTTCATGCTGTTCCAGCTCGTCACAATCCATATGCACAGCAAGGTGAGTTCGAATATCAACTGGACGTGTAAGAGAAAGGTAGTTGCTTTTATTATAACAAATGGCTAAATAAGTTTTCTTCTTTCTGAGCTTTCCTTGCTGAAGAGGATATTTGGTACGAAACTAAATTTTCCTTAATTGGAAGATTTCAGTATTTATTAATGTTTCTTTTATGATGACGACAAATTCTTCTTTCAGATTATGACCCTCAGGTCCCTATTGAGTCAATGGAAGGATTGGACTTAGGTCCTCCTATCAATAATGTTAGTGGATATGGATCTTTGGATACAGCTATGGACATTGATAATCACCCCGATCTAAACATTGATAATTTGGAATCTATTATGTCACCAGATTCAGTGCAGAAGGACGGACAATTAGCTGCCTGGTATGATACTGATCTCTGAGATGCCATCTGATGAAATTGCTGTATCTTCAAAAGAAAGTTTTTAATATATCATGTAACTTTCCATTTCTTTCTTCTGCATTTAAAATTAACGAAGATTTTAAGACTGGCATCCCAGAGATCATTTGTTGGTTATTTTAAAGCAACACTATTACTAAGGACAATGTTGCAGGAATCAATGTTAAGATAGAAAAAAATTTGCAAATTTATATATTGTCTTCCCATGGAGTTTTCCATTTGTGTACTTAACATCAGATTTCTTGGTCAGTATTTTTAGAATTTGTTTTAAGTAAATCCCACATTGCGTGTCCTATCCCGCTGTGTACACATTGACATAACCCCATTAAAAATAGTATGGTATATGGTATCTACAGTATTATTCAGTGAAATTTGTATCTGTTAAATAAATATGCTATCGATCATTACCTTTAAGCATAGTTAACTCTTTTTTTTTAATGGAAGTAATTCTTAATCCCCAGGATTTAAACAATATCGACGGAATAAATACGAGATGTGACTTCGTGTTGATACGAGCTTATCGACTTTTTATGTGAAAGTTGTATTTACTACATTTTTATGTTATGTTTTAAGACTGTTTAATAAGATGTTTATTCATAGAATTTTAATCTAGCATAATTAATGGATAGAAGAGAACCTATTGTTGTACGTCTCGTGTTCAATATTAAAATTAACTTTCAGAATGAAAAAATGACGGGTGAAATGCATTTATAAACAAGTGATTTTTCGTGTAATAATATAGGAAAATGAATTCATTAAAGTATATGCATAATAAAATGTTAATGTGATTTCTTTATATTTCCTTTAATAAATAATAATAGACTATAAATTCTATTTTATTTTCTATATATAAAAAAAAAAACATTAATGTATGTGTGTTGTGTTAAAATTAAATGTGCATGAACATGTAAAAAAAAAAAGATTAGAAAGCAATTAGTCGTTGACATCAGCCAGTGAATAGACTGGATTCTTTTGAATGATATACAGTGTATGATATACATATTACAGTGATACCGTATAGTTTTAATGTCTCCAAGTTTATTGGCATAATAGAAGCCGTTAGGAATGTGTAATATGGCATACTCCAAATGATAGATCACAAACATACGGGTGCGTTTTTAAATTCAACACTTTCTATCAGTGGTGTAAACCATGTTCGTTAAACTGTTTGTAAATTCACCAGTGACGTTACTAGTATATTCAACACACCACATCAACCATAGTATTTGTTCGGTTGACGCTGGTGGACAAGACTGACGTCATTTTTCAAGATGGCTGCTTCCATGCGAAAAATAAATCTAAAGATTGGAGAATTAGTTTTGCTGCTGTCTGTCGATAGTTTCAGAGCAAATATTTTTTTTTTGGATTTGAAAAAATAATTTCCTACATCGGTATTAAAAAATTGACTACAAGTAGATGACAACGAAATATGTTTTGGCTTAAAATTATGTCAATACATCGCTTGGAAGTGGCATTTATTCCGCCGCCTTGGCCTGTTCAGGCACGAAACTGATAGTGTAATAGATCAGATTGAAGCATTAAAATGCCTATAACTTTATATTAAAATGTTTTTAAACAGAAGTGTCTACAACCTTCCCTATTCAAAAAAGTTTATCTTACAAAATGTTATGAAATGTGACATAGGAGAGTGGATAACATAGAAGAATCTCGCAGCTGAATCGGCAAGATAAATTAAAAAAAAAGAAAAATCATTGAAGAAGATTTAGACAATCAAATTATGAATCATAGATATCTCACAAGTGGAGTATTGTGGTTTCCAATAGTATTGTATACAGTTCTTTAACTGATTATAGTGAATTGTAGATGAATAAAATATATTTGTATTTTAGCAGACATTTTTAATAAAGATTTCATCTTCATTGCAATATTTAACCGAATTTAAGATATAAAGATATTTTTTGAAACTCATTTAAAATCTCATTAAATTCTTGTGATAGCGTCTGGCCTGCGCTGCTTACGTCAAATTGGCGTCATAACTAATGTGCATTTCATTGAGAAGCTTGATCATGACGTCATTTTTGACGAAAGCAATGCAGGCCAGAATAGGTAAGAACGTAAAACCGGCTTTACACTTCATTTAATGCGTTGATATGCAATTAAACGCGTTTTTTGAAATGCATACAGATTAGGACCAGCATTAGTTTGTTCTTGACGTTAAAAGATATCTTAGTTAATAAGTTAATTTTGTATGGGATACTTATCCATAGGAACGCTTTTAATGATGAAAGCCCAGCCCTCATATCAATCTATTCTAATAGAAAAGTAGGACAGCCAGATAGCCGCGTGGTAAAGCGCTAGCCAATTTCGAATCCCACATTTTCAGTTCCCAAGTGTCTGGGTCCGGGTCCTTGGATTTTATATTTTTAAGTAACCATTCATCAATCGTGGATATTGATCGTGATCTCTATAAGTGACCGCGGCCAAATATATCCCTTGTGTAATTCAACCTAACTTAAACTAAGATAATTTGAGTTCTATTCCATTAATTAAAAGTATGGTTTACAAAAGATGCCCATAAAAAAAAATATAGTCTCCATGAATTCATTTTTTTCCACTTAATTCAGTTGAGATTCCCGAATTAAGTGTAAGAACAAAGCCATTATAACACTGATCATAAATTCTGACAAATAAAGATAAAACCTTTTAATACAGTAATGACGATCAAAACGAAATAATTCTAATATAAAAATACAGTCGGATAGAAGAAAATAATATAACGAATAATTAATAGGCCATTTAAGATTGGGTTAATTAAGCTGCCATATCGCACAAGAGATATACACATTATTTGGCGGCGAAGAGACCATTACAGGCTGGCCTATAGGCCGTTTAAAAACTTACAATAATGTCGTGTTCCTATCAGAATTCTTTTACATGATACGTAGAAGATATTGAAAGTCTTTCTAGCCATTGAAAAGTTACCTCTGTTCAAAAGAAAAATTCTATCCATCAAACAAAACTCAAGTTTAATCTCTCCCGCAACGAGTTTGGAAGATAAAAGTTATAACAGTTAATCCAAACGAACTGATATTATCAATAAATCGAATCTGGAATCAGATCTATTCACTTCTGGACTTAGTTCCAGTTATGTAAATAGACATCGATGGGTGTATCAGAAAAGTTTAAGTAAATATCATTCAATATTCAGTAGTTTCATAGATTTGATAGAAACATTATTATGTTTTCTCAATATTTTTCTTATTTATCATATAAAGTTTTCACGTGCAAAAAAATTTATAGCAATTTATGTGCCGTTCTTGGAATAATTAACTCAACTCGATGTTGATTTACCTCAGGACGTTACGGATGGAATGCCATGTGACAAAAAGGAAAATCAGTTTCTGTCCATTGGATAAAATCCACGTTTTCTGAATTCTCTCCCGAATTAACACGAATGCGAAAAATTTCATACGAATGTAGATGACTTAAAGAGTAAAAAAAAAAAAAAAAAATGAAAGCTAACCTGCAACTCGGCTACGGAGGATAATAATCCCGCTCCAAATACTCTCATTTCGTCTTTCTGCTTGCACAGTCCAAACTCGACAGTGAAGAAGTAGCACTGAAACGATACCCAAATCTTTCGGTTAATTTTAATAAATCTAACCATTTGAAAAATTCTCGTCACCCTCTACCATATACTCACCGTAGCCAGTTTGTCTATTTCATCGTCCGCTGCTCCTAGAGAGTTAAGTCCAAGTTCCTGCGAGAACTGAGCAAAACTGGCATCGGCCAACATCGGAACGTGACCTAGCAATTCGTGACAACAGTCCCTACATAAAGAAAAACGAAAGATGAAGTAAAACTTACCATTATTTTGCCAAAAAATAAAAAAACAAATTATTACGGTTCAGGAGTGTAGAAAGGATCAGAACTGTGGCGAATGTATTGAGTGCAATGGAACACTCGGAAGGCCAATCCGGCAAGGAAATCTCGAGAAGAAAGATATCCAGCTACTGGTCGCAGTTGAAAACCCGTCCTCTCTGTTTCGTGGCAAGAGTATATATATATATATAATACGATTAATGCAAGGAAGAAAACGATAAAACAAGAGTTGCTACTTACGCTTGAGGAAGCGACTAAGATCTTCCAGTTGAGGAATGTTGTCTTCTCTGAGAAGTAAAATCGCATCATAAATGTTTGCAGTAACAAAATAATCGAAACGAGTACAAAAGTCAGCATTTTTTTCGATCTATTGACTCTTGTATCAATGGAAATCGAATGGTCTAACTGTAAGACACTATTACCTGTATCCGCAGAATTTAACCAATAGATTAAAATTCTCCAGGAATTCCTGGCAAGCGTATGAAGGATAAAGCTTTTTCAGTTCTCCAAAGACTGTTCCCCTGTATGCACATAAATTATTAAAGTTATATTTACTTTACAACTTTTATAGAAAAATATTCTATGCTCACCAGGTCTTAACCTCTTCTTCGGTGTACTGTACTCGAGGTATGGGTTGTCCGCTGTAAACGATGGAAATAAAGAGATTACTCTAGCTAATAAATCGGATTTTTATCCAATTAAAAAAAAAAAATTTAATCGAAAAATGGTAACCACAATTGGAAGGCAGCGGTTGCTTTAACTTACTGTTTATACTGCATTGCTAGATCGGTGAAATACTTCCGCCTTTTCCTGTAAACTGCATCCTTAAATCCCTGAAAGTTATTTAAATTTTCAATAGGATTAAAATGCCGCCACCATTCATTGATCAGGTAAGATAATATTAATAAAATACCGGATGATCGGCATCTAATTCGGCACCGTACATTAACACTCGACTAGCTGTTTTGTCAAGATCCGATAATTTCTGTGGAAACCAAGGCATCCCTTCGAACACTATCAAAAAAAATAAAAAAATAAAAAATAATTTCGGAGAAATGATGATGCAATTAGCATTAGGAGCAATGCGGATTTCTTGGCTGCAATAATTCTGCAACTCATTAAAAAATTGTTTGTTTGTTTTTAAACAGTTTTTGATTGCCTACGTCGCATTAAATCGTGGTAGAATGCAGCGATTCAACTCCATTATGCAATAATTTATTGACCGAATAGTCGGAAAATAAATTTTTCTATGACTGAATTTCAGATTTCTCTTAATTCACTGAGAAGTAGAAAGATTGGAAGTGTCAGATTGTATTTATCGAAAAATATACCTTTTTTTTTTTTTTTTTTGATAAATATGAAAAAAAAAAAAATTAAAAAATAAAATAATAAATTTTTATTTTTTTTTTTTTTGTCAATCGCAGTTAACGTCCCTAATTTATTATTGAATTAGAAAGAGAAAATCGTACCAGAAGGCAAACCAGGACTAGTGGGTGTAGTAGGAGTTAAATCCACTCGACCAGTTTCGTACTCTTCTAATGAAATGCATTCTACCTCGTGTTTGAGAGCGTGGATCAAGTCCTTCATCTGATTTTTCTCGCAGTCCACGTCCACGAATATTTCGTATTGCGAAGGTCTTTTTAGTGACTTTCTAGATTCGATATGCATGACGTTGACTTCCTTTTCCTACGTGACAGGAAGAAAAAAAATCCGAATTAATGGTTCTTTTTCTTCATCCTTACGATGAGAAAAAGGGCCCGCTTACCTGAAATATTCTGAGAGCTCTGACCAATCCTCCCACTTGATTCCTCAAGGAAAATATGACTGCAGAGCGAGGATGAGTTTCGGCTTCGTCTTCTTGCCTGGTTTCTTCTTCTTCCGCCAGCAAACTCTGACTGATCTTATTCTGAAAGTCAGACGTCCATCATCAGTTCCTTCTCAAAATAGATACCGCAACCGGAAGGGCGTATCTCGTCCGGAAGTCAGCGGAGTCGTTCGTCACCGTTCCGGAGACAGTGCGACTCATAAATATTATCGGACGTGTGCGGTTATTGATGGTCGACCGACTTAACGAGACGCCGTTATCGGCCCTATTCTTATTTTAATGACGCGGATAAGGGCGGGCTGACGGACTCTATACGTGACGATTGTCCTTCCACCTCTAACGAGTCGGTGATTGGCATCGTTACTGTTTGACTTGGTCCGTCCGTCTTCTTCTTCTTCTTCTTCTCTTTAATTGTCACCGAAACGTGGTGACAGTGGTGGATCGGGCCATCCGTTTAATTTACTTTCAATTTAGTTGCTGGCAGTTAGATCGCGTCAACAGTTTCGCATCGCACTCCGTCACCCGGTAACGCGAGAAATAACGCGAATTCCTCTACGTTTCCCCAGATACTTGGTTGCTAGATATCACTCACACAACATTCGATAATTACGTCATCCTCCCCCGATAATTCCATTCCGCTTTGTCTCTGTGGTAGTACATCAACTGCTATTCGGACCTTCGAATTCCAGAGACGCGTTACCAGTGGAGACGTTCTGCTACGAAAAACTTTCCAATTTTCCGTTAAAAATCGGAAAGTTTTCTTCGGAATTTCGACGAAATCGTAATTTTATTGGAAAGAGAATAAAGACTAAGTTAGAAGAGGATACATACTAACCTTAATCTCTTCAGTATAATGGTCGGAAAAGTCCGGCAGACTGGCCATAGCAGGAGTACTGCAGCAACGCCTGGTTTGAAAGACGTGTCTTCTTTGATTAGCCAGATCCATTCGGATTATAATTAGGGGATATCTAACGCCTATTCCTCACTGTAGCGTCCGATTTGTTGGTCTGAGATGGTTTCGGGGACCAGACACCTTTCTCTTGGCGATCCGACGCTGGTTGGTCCGTTTCTTCCACCGATCTCTGACGTCATTAGTCTCCGTTTCCGTCCGAAGTCGCTCCTGCCTCCCTTTTGTCTTTTTCTCCCCTCTTTCCCCCGTCCGATCTATCTAAAATCCCAGAGGAGAGAGAGTCTGAATTCAGATCCGAGAGACCGTCCAAACTGATCTAATAATATTTCGTCATTCGGACCTTATCTTACTGGTCCTCCTCACAATATAGACGTCGATAATCGGGATGTGTGTTCCAGCATCTTTAAAAAGTTACTAGTACCATGGGGAGAGAGATATCTAAAAAATGATTTTATAGTCTTTTTCAACTTACAGCTACACTTAATACACGGTGATGTGCCTAGAAATTTGGAATATTACATGAAAAATCAATAAATTTAGCATTCTTTTTTAATTTTTCTTTTCATACCTTATTAAGATTTCATATTTATTTAATTGTATCTTATTATTATTTTTAATATTTTAAATATTAAATATTTAAAACTAAACGGTGATATCAGTGTCAGGAAAGAGATTTATAATTATACTATTCATGGTACTGTCTGAGAGAATATTTTTTGAGTCTGATCTAAGTGTTTAGTTCTTGATTCGACAAACATGAAAAAAAAATTTTTTTTAATATCAATTTTATACCTGTTATTGACACAGAGAACTTGAAAAATGTTATTAATTCTGCTTGTTATGCGAAATTATTGCTGTTTAACAGTTTTTAGATCATGTTTTGTTTAAGGATATTTACGAATCTTGACATCATATCTGTTACAGACGATTCTGTTAATTCAAAGATGGGATTTTATATTTATTCGTATACACTGTATCATAAAAATATAGTGTATACGAATTTTGATAGTCTCTATTTGTAGATGATGTAAATGGTGATTTAAAATATGATTATAACAAAAATACAAATCATATTCATCTTTAATTAATTCTTATAAAATCTGGAATGTAGATTTTCTTTATGTTATTTAAAAGTTCTCTAAAACTTCATCCTAATAGAGCTAAAATAAATATGTAGGAAATCGTTTCATAGTGAACTCTACAAGTCGCATCGTTTAATCGATTTCGACTTGGTATAGATGTTTCTTATGTTACTTAATGTTTGCCAAAAATTTAGAATGAAAATAAAGATCGCATTTAATGAAGTGTGTTAACCTGTTAATGTTATACTGTCTTTCTAAGAAAAAATATTTATTAATGTGGAGTGGGGTAAGTGCATTAAACGGACGTTTTTTATTCTAGAATCTCATCAGTCATCGCGCGATTTCTATGTCGATAGGCTGATATTAGTCTAACTTTTAGTAGATTACTACAATATCAAATAGCAAAATTTCGCTTATCTCATAATAAAAAAAAAGCCCGTTAATGTACTTACCTCATCTTCCGCACTTACCCCACTCCACCTTATGTAAAAAAATAAGCCAATGCTTTACTAAGAAATTAAGATATATGTTACAGTTTACATGTGGCTATTTGGCTGACGATTTATGAAAATAATAACGAATATCCACGTTGTAAGGATCAATGGGAGATCTATTTGCTCCTCCTCTTCAATAATCCTCTACCTGATTCTGAAATCGTACAATTATTATTCTGAAATCGTTCGGTTATTATTCTGACATCGTTCGATTATTATTCTCAAATCGTTCAATTATTATTCTGAAATCGTCCGATTATTATTCTGAAATCGTTCGATTACTATTTTGAAATCGTTCGACTATTATTCTAAAATCGTTCGATTATTATTCTGAAATTGTTCGATTATTATTCTGAAATCGTTCCATTATTATTTTGAAATCGTTCGATTATTATTCTGAAATAGTTCGATTATTATTTTGAAATCGTTCGATTATTATTCTGAAATCGTTCCATTATTATTCTGAAATCGTTCCATTATTATTCTGAAATCGTTCAATTATTATTCTGAAATAGTTCGATTATTATTTTGAAATCGTTCGATTATTAATCTGAAATCGTTCCATCATTATTTTGAAATCGTTCGATTATTATTCTGAAATCGTTCCATTATTATTCTGAAATCGTTCCATTATTATTCTGAAATCGTTCAATTATTATTTTGAAATCGTTCGATTATTATTCTGAAATCGTTCAATTATTATCTGATTAATCAGATAATTTTTTACAATAATAAAATTATATTTGAGCCATAGTTTACTTTATTATTAAAAGACAGAGCTGAACAATATTTCTGAATAGCGGAACAAATAAAATGTCCATATAAAGTACACTCGAATCAATTTTTTTTTTTTTTTCTAGCTTTTCACGGTTATAGGATTATTAAAATGATGTAGGCCTATAATGAAAATATTATAATAGGCAATTTTATGTTATTTATTTATTGAAACATAATGATCTATATATATATAAAAGCCGAAACTTGGAAAGAGTAACGCTTTTTAAACGATATTATTGGATTACAATTATCAAGTGATACGCATAGCTGATGATGCTATTTGATTAAAATAATCGCTCATTAGGTATCTGAGCAGTCTCATTGGACTATATCAGGCGTGTCAAAGTCATTTTAATTCAAGGGCCATTTAATAAGCCTGTAAGATGCTGCGGGTCACATCACATTTAAATTTTTTTAAAAGTTACATTTTTAAGTAAGAATTCAAATATATAGATAGGAATAATTAAAAAGATTGTATAAACAAATAAACATATTACAAAAATATATACTGTAATTACTACATATTTTTTAAATTCAATTCCTCGCAATGAATTTTTAATTTTCTATTAAACTTTAACAGTCACATATTCTGTACAAGAACAAAAGCTTTCATTAAAATTTTATAAATTCAAATATCCATAACTACAAACATTTTTTAAATAAGTTAATAACACAACAAGCCCGTTGGCGCATTCTTTATACATGTCCTTCAAAGAGGAATTGTTTGGAACTTCATCACTGTATTTGTCTATCCCAAAAAATAAATGTTCTCATTTATGGTTTTTTGTAAGAAACTTCGCACAAAACGATGTTGTCTTGCAGGAAAGCACTTAGTTTGTGTCACCGATCTGAAAGCTCAGTGTCATCTGTACGTATATGTTTGATAAGGCTAATTGAAAAAAACTAATGCAATTATATTTCATTAAAATCAAACTAGTGTATCATAGTATATGACATAGCTACGAAGCGACAATTACTTCCTATTATCTCATAACATTTTAGTTAAGAGCATTGAGGGCCACAAAAAATCACGTCGAGGGCCGCCAGTTTGACATCCTTGATCTAGGTGCACGGCAGTGCGCTGGGCCAAGTTCGCGCGCCGCACACCGTCTGTATATTTATTTACACAAAACCAACTTAACCCATATTTGACATCTCCATAACTTCGCTTCTGATTAAGCAAGTTAAACGAAAATTGTATATGTTGTTAAGATTTATTCCCTCACTACCTGTAAAAATTTCAAGCTTTAATATCAAACTGTCAAGGAGGTAGATGCCTCAGAGGATCGCAAATTTGGGCACTGACTCACTCATCAAAATTATATAGTGCTTCCCATAGACGTAGAAACTTGAAATATAGCACAAGTATCGCTGTTAGGTAAAAAGCAAAGGATAATTTCTGAAAATGCCAATTTTTCAAATATTTTTGTGACTTATTTACTTCATCAAAAGCAATCGAGCGCGTCGCTTCTAGCAGTGTTGCATCGCCTATATAGCTATCTCTTTTAATGAATATAATGAACATATCAGTTATTACAAAATATTCTCGTGGTTCCGGCCGAAGACATACTTTACCACCTGTATTAAAATACTATTAATACGAAACGGATAATTCATAAACATCGATTTAAAGGAAAAAATGGCGTCGCGCGAAGGATTATTTAGCTATCTTAGATTAATATTTATTTAGCGTTCGGTCTTAGGATAAAAGCAAAGGAAAACTTCTGAAAACGCCAATTTTTCAAATATTTTTGTGACTTATTTACTTCATCAAAAGCAATCGAGCGCGTCGCATCTAGCAGTGTGGCATCGCCTATATAGCTATCTCTTTTAATGAATATAATGAACATATCAGTTATTACAAAATATTCTCGTGGTTCCGGCCGAAGACATACTTTACCACCTGTATTAAAATACTATTAATACGAAACGGATAATTCATAAACATCGATTTAAAGGAAAAAATGGCGTCGCGCGAAGGATTATTTAGCTATCTTAGATTAATATTTATTTAGCGTGTTTGTTTAATATAATAACTTAACAAAAATTACTGATATCTTACCAAAAACAAAGATGTAAAAAAATAGGCCAAGTTCTATTCTACCAATTTGTCTGGCTCCCAAAAGAGTAGAGATTAAAAACACGTGCCAAGTTCCATTCCAACCCCAATGGCTACGTTCAGCAGACTCAACAGTTCTAAGTTAGCAGATGAATTGTAGCGGTAGCGGTTGATGTATCTGCTGAACGGCAAGTAGTAGCAGAGAGCGCGATTTTTGAAAGAAAATGGAGTCTGTTGTAAACACTATTAAATACGTATACTTTATATATCATCATTTGTTCCTTTGGATTAATAGCATCCATGGGCGCAGCCATCTTGAAACAACTCAGCATGTTGGATAGTAGCGTAAATGAAAACCGCTACAAAACGTGACGTCACACACTCAACAAGTTCGATAGTAGCGCTACCCTGAAGACGTGTTCAGCAGAGCGCGATTTTTGAAAGAAAATGGAGTCTGTTGTAAACACTATTAAATACGTATACTTTATATATCATCATTTGTTCCTTTGGATTAATAGCATCCATGGGCGCAGCCATCTTGAAACAACTCAACATGTTGGATAGTAGCGTAAATGAAATCCGCTACCAAACGTGACGTCACACACTCAACAAGTTCGATAGTAGCGCTACCCTGAAGACGTGTTCAGCAGAAAATCTCTCGCAGCCATTGTCGAAAAATGAGATTTAAATACTGATATAAATAAACTATCTACACTGTTGGCGGCAGTACCTCAGTCTTTGGTATTAGTTAGGCTTAGCAGTTAGCTGTCATCATAGAGAAGCACTCGTGCCGTATAATTGCTGCGTTCTTCAATGTAATAGCAATACAAAAAAATAAAGGACTTCAGTTTCATTTATTCCCTAAAGATAGTAATATAAAAAACCTACAAAAAATAAAGGACTTCAGTTTCATTTATTCCCTAAAGATAGTAATATAAAAAACGTGGAGTATCGCTATTAAAACAGGAAAGACACTATTGGCATACCAAAGTTTGCACTTGCATTCTCGCGACACCGATTACACTCCATCGAAAATAACAGGTTAGTCACAATTATTACTTTTTAATGTTATAAATTTTGATATAGGAAACAGAAATTATTAAACACATCTATGTTAAAATATAGTTCTGTAATTAATGCTTCAATTAATTAGTGGAAATTGTTCGGGTGATGAAAATGAAATGAAGCGTTCTCTAAATGTTTTGACACAACTAGACTGCGAATGAGATCATGTTTTTGCCATGCAGGAAGCTCTCTTCGCTCGATATTGCTGATATTTCTTCAAACTAGTTATGGATTGTTGAAAGGTTTAAATTATTCAAATGTTTCCTTGATATTACATTTAATGGTGAAAATTGTTCAGGTGATGAAAACGAGATGAGATGCTCTCATGTTTTGACACAACTAAACTGCGGACGAGATCATGTTTTTGCCATGCAGAAAGTCTGAAATTTAATACAAATTAAATGTAAAAAATAAAGCAGCAATTATGAGCATACTTAAAATGTACTATTAGAGCATTACATTAATATTATAGAAAAATTAACAGCAATGTAAACAAATTTTAAAAGGTTAGTATGACAAGTGTCTGATACATCATAAGCATTCTTGGTGAGTAATGGCAGCATTCATTAAATCTCAATTTTCCTAAATCATGAAATATTCTGACATATTGATATTTGTGATTTTCTTTTACAAATATGGTATATGAATAAAATAATTCATTAAATCTCAATTTTCCTAAGTCGTGAAAGATTCTGTCATATTGATATTTGTGATTTTCTTTTACAAATATGGTATATGAATAAAATAATGGCCCAATTGAGAAATACTTTCCACAAAAAAACTCTTTATGTAAATAAAATTAATAAGGGTCAATAAAAGGTTATATACAACATTATGATCCTGCTGTAACATCTCAAGAAGTAATTTTTTACTATGAAGCACCTTTAATACATACAGTCTACTCGTGACACATGCTTACAATGTGGTTTATACAAGTTTACAATAAGCATGGCTTAATATCACTTACCTTTCAATTAACTCGACTTTTGTCCCAATTCTTTTTTGCTCCAATATCTTTTAATTGTTTCTTAAGCTCAGAAACGGTCAACTTGCTACAGTCCATAATGAAATAGCTTTAACTATGCAGAAAAATAAAACGACAAATTGAGAGCTTAACTCTATGTAATAGCTGGATGCTAAGCCTAAGCAATATCAAAGTCGTAAGTGGCGCCGCAAGTGGAGAAATTTTGCATTTACGATGGTCTATTCAATACAGTATAACTTTCAGACTTTTATTTGTCAAGTTTTAGAGTTATACTAAGTTATTACCCAGCTAACATAGATATTAAAACTTGTCTAGTTAAAGCCTGAAAGTGTGACACTGTATCGAATTTATTTCAGTATTTAAATCTCATTTCTCGACATTGGAGTTAGAATGGAAATTGACACCTGTTTTGGATCTTTACTCTTTTGTGGCCCAAAAGAGACAAATTGACAGAACTTGGCCCATTTTTTCACATTTTTGTTTCTGGTGAGATTAAATTTTACGTGAATAGAAATGGCTGATTCAAGCAGTTTACTTCGTTTATAAACCGACGAATATAGTCCTTTCAAATAGAACCAAAATCATTCTTTAATTAAATAAAAGTTACAGTGGTGGACAAAAGTATTGATACCACCCCATTTTTTTATTATTTGGGCAATATTAGTGTTTGAGGTTAATGCAATGTTTTCAAACCATGTTTATTGAAATCTCTGTAATAATTTATACTGTAGCGATAAATTTTATAAATTGTTAAAGGGAAAAATAAACCTAAAAATTACTGTGGACAATTGTATTGTTACTCTAAGAATTTTAAAAATAAACTTATTCTTTCTATTTTTATTTTAAATAATTTCAATGGAAAACGTCTGCAATATGTCATGTGACATCATACGTACATAAATAATGTGCATATTGTCATCATAGCGTCATAACACAGGTAACAACGTAAAGAT
>AYEL01075738.1:0-47055 GCA_000484575.1 Olivierus martensii
TCCTTTAGTGAAAATAATTTTCTGAAATTTATTTTTGTATCTGCTAGAAATGGTATATACAGTATAATAGTTTCGAAAGAGGAAAATATCTCATTATTTAAAATAATTTATTTATCATTTCATATCTAGTATTGTATTAGAACTTTTTTGAATGGAATAAAGCTATCTGGGAACTGAAAATTTTTAGTGATTAATTTTGATAGCAATGAGATATCCTCTTCTTATTTATCTTTTTCCTGTTTTGAAAATTTATATACTGTAATTATATAAATTATCTTACTTTAAAGCTCATTCCCATAGGTATTAATAGTTTAGCACAAATAAATTTAGAGATGTTTGAAATTTTACAGTTGCATTTAGCATTTTCAATGGAAGATACTGTAATAGAAAAATTGGAAGTGGGATTTCTATAATAGATTTATTTTCATTATAGAGAAGTATATACCACAACAACAGAATTATTTTAGATTTCACAGGAATTATTGGCCCTCTTTTGAGAAATCATTTTATAGACAATGGATATTTTATAAACAGCAAACATATTACAGTAGAACCAATTGCTGAACTTTTAAGTAATACTGATAAATTAGATTTAAATAATTGCTAACAAAATCATTTAACAGTTAAAGGTGCAAAAAGACAAAAAGTAAATACCATATCATGTGCACTTACTGTACACGAATGGGATCTCTAGGTTTACTTCAAAGTGATAGTTGGTTAGAATGTTCAAACTTTATTAAAATAATCAATGATTGGTTTGATATTTTCAATTCAAAAATACCAAATACTGATTCAAGAGATAGAATAAAAGCCTATGGTTTAGCTTTAGACAGACAAAATGAAATATTGTATGAAATGAAAAAAATGATATCTGATTTAAAAGTAATTAATTCAACTAGAAAATGTCCTTTTCAGAAAGGAATTATAATGAATATTACTTCTTTGCAAATGCTGTATAAAGATTTATACACAGATTTTCAACTAAAATATGTTTTAACATATAATTTAAATCAAGATCCATTAGAAAACCTTTTTTTTTCAGTTTTAAGAGCTATTGATGGTTTGCATTATCATCCAACTGCTTTATAGTTTAAATATCGTCTTAGGAATTATTTGTTTGGACGAAATGATGGAGTAATTTCTAATTCATCAAATGTAATTTCCATGAAAGGAACATCTAATTTATTAGTGGAAAGTATTAACTTAGTTGAAAATGCCAATTCTATAGAACCAGATAATTAACAAACTACACATCAATAATAATTGCACAAATAATTTTAATATTGAAAATAAGGAAAGTGATGATTTCAGTGAGCTTGAATGGGATGGTCTGGAAAACATAGCTGGATTTATATCTTTCAAAATGCGAAAAAAAAAAGAAAATTTAGGTTCTCTTTCACAAAATAATGATTCGTTTTTTTACTTGGGTAAATCATTTATCAGAAGGTGGTCTTTATAAACCAAATGAAGACTTTTTAAATAAATGTAGCTTACTAAATCATATTTTTGAAAGTATTAATGGAAATTCACTGAAAATTTCAAATAAATATATAGAGGAGCATGTGAATTGTGCCAAACATGTAAGTTTAAGTGATGAAGCCAAAAGACTATGTTTTAGTTGTAAAATGTATTTTCGAATGAAAAAATTAAACAAAGAGAAGAAAGAACTTTCAACAATCTCAGATAGGCGATGCTGTGCTGCCTGATGCACACGACACAGAAATTCTCGACAATAATTCAAGAATCTTAGCATTGGATCACTTTAGTTGGATTATAATTATTGTTGAGAATTTCTGTGGATCACTTTAGCTGGATTATTGTTGAGAATTTCTGTGGATCATTTTAACTGGATTATTGTTGAGAATTACTGTGTCGTGGTTCATCAGGCAGTGTGGCATCACCTATATGATGCACTTATATAAATGCAGGTTGGCGTCGGCAGTGCGACGCGCTTGATCGGTTCGGGTAAAGTAAAATTTTACTTTTTAAATTGATTTATTGATGTCTATATTATAATAATTTATTTTATATGTATATATTTAAAGTTTCAATAAAATATTTATTTTAGCAAATGGCATTAATATATTGGTAACTAAAAATCAAAGATCACGAAATTTACCATTTTCAAATTTTTATTGAATTTTAAGTGCTAAAGTTGGGGGGTAGGCTTATACATGGGTTACGCATTTTTACTGATTTTCAAATTCTGAAGTTGGGGAGTCGGCTTATACATGGATTGGCTTATACACAAGTATATACGGTAGTTATTTAAATACAAACTAATTGAGTTTTGCACATTTTTATGATTTAATCTTATTACAAACATGAGCGTTAAAAATTACTAGGATAATTTAGAATAGAAATGATTAGAATAAATTTTTTTAAATTATTATTAGAATAATCATATATTCAGTAATTTAATATTTTTGAGCATAGCTTAGAACTTATTTTCAATCCAGTTTTTATATTTTCTAAATGTATGGATGTAGCAGATTTTATATATAAATAATCTGTAAAATCTTCTCTTCCATTTTTAATGATATAACTATAGGCAGCTAAGCAGATGTAGACCAGATGCAGGTAGTCAAAGTTTTTATTAATAGGAAGGAGGGACTATCTGAACTTTGCTACTAGTGATTGTGCTCGAGATTCCAATCTCGAGAAATCTCGATTTTACAAGAAAATCTCGTTCCCAATTCTTGAGAACAAATCATAATTGATATGTTACCTGATTTGAGCCAAGTCTGTCTGCTGAAATTTGCCATGAGGGCTCGCAGCTATGTTTAGCCCTTTCGGAAGTGCTGCTATCAGCACGTCTGATAATTTCTAAAAATATATCCATACCTGAAATCGGAAATCTGCTAATGTCTTGATAGTTTTGGGACAGTAACCCAAAGATCCTGATTTGACTGCAGGCCAAGGCAAATTTTTAATTTCGGGAAATTTAGTAAAAATTATGGTTTAATTATTAAATAACAGATAGTGCCACCGTAGCATAAATTAAGTAATAATTAATAATTTGGCAGTTAATTGAAAAATATGTCACAGGGAAAATTTGGCCGATTAGGATTATTTGTGTAGAGGGCACTGTTACATAGGATCAGTGACGAAAAGACAGGCGTTAGGCCTTGAGCGGTGAACAGTGCGTTGCAGGTATGAATGAATAACGAGAGGACTCAGACAACAGAAACAAGACTATGTTGAAATAAAATTCAACTGCTTCTTTTATTTAGAGAGACTTGTACAATCGTCGATTGTAAACCCGTACCATACCTGTGGGATTCTTGAATATGATGTAAACGTCGACTAAGAAATGTTGGCTGTCAGGGTTCTGAACCTAACACAGAATCTTGGAGTTACCCCGGAGTAATCCAAAGATTATCAGTCGAAGAAAAACGAAAGTTGTAGCAGAGAGGAGAGCAGAGTTTCCAGAAAGACAAAGCGACGAGACAACCGATGAGCGAGTAAAAAGAGCAAGCCCCGATCGAGGGCGGCAACGGCTCTTAAATACCTGTGACCTTCTCTGATCTTTTTCTTAGGCAGAGAACTAAGATGTTTATTTTCTTGGAATGTTCTCCGAGCTAAGTGTCAATTATCCATCGGACACCTGCACATATTCCTCCACGATTTATTGTTATTGGGGACGAGAGTCCATCTGATGATCAAAATACGACATGCTATGTCTCCGTAGTTTGATATTATTTGTTTTAACAAGTGGTTTCTCCTCTCATTCAAATTCCTTTTCTATATTATTTCCTATTTCTCTTGCTTGTTTTAATTATGTCTTAATTATACTTTAATTATATTCAGAGTTCCGATCCCCACATTTGTCTGTGGTATATCTCCACAATAACATGTAATACCTTATTTTGTTATGGTGACAAGGGATTTGTCACCATAACAAAAGGTAATTTTTTTTTATCAGAGCCAGATGACCTTTAGTGAATTATTTTTGGATTGAACTGTAATTTTAATAATTTTTAATTATTAAAAATTATAAATTATTATGTTGCTTCTATAAGTTTGCAACATAAATATGCAAGCAAACTATAAATGGCATTGGATACTGCATATTGCAAGTTGCATAGAAGACATCCATGAATATGGATGTCTTCTATGCAACTTGAATAATTTACTTTGGTTGTTTCACTATAGATATTATTTTTTTTTTTTTAGTTAATCATGGAAGTGTCTAAGAAATTAACGTCATAGTAATATCTGTAATCCAAAAAATAGAAATCAGTTTAATAAAATGCTAATAAATCATAAATGCTAAACATGTAATAAAATACCATTGAGATTTCATTTTCAAATTTCTTGCACAATACTGCTTGTCACTTGTTTTGAAATTTTAACAGAATATTGAAGATTAATATTAATCATTAGTAGCAAGAAAACAGAGCTATCCCTTTCTTTTCTGTCAATTCTATCTTCTGTATATTTAGTGAGAAGACAAAAGTCTCTATGTGAGCAGTTTGGACTGGTTCTCACAAGATATATATTAATTTATTTTAACAGAATTAACCAATATATTCCTATTATCTACAGTATTTTTTAATTTTCTGAATTTTATAGCTTATTTTAAGAAAAATTTGACTTTTTTTAAAAAATTTCCAAAATATCATTTATTGAATTGCATAATTGGAATTGGTTTGATAGATTAGACTATACAATTGACAGGATGTGATAAAACCCAAATTCTATCGATTCTATTCAAATATAAACAATCTTTGTTAACATCTAATTTAAAGAAATATTTTGGCAATTGAAAAATTTAGGAACCACCATCAGAAGGATGTATTTTCATTGACTAAACAAAAAAAAACTATTTGGCAAAAGTTTGATTAATAAAATCAGGATTGAAATTTTTTAACTGTTTTTTTATTTATTGTTTTTTATTCCAATTCTTGATGTCTATTGACAGCAAAGGTATTCAACAGGTTAAATAAATAAATCATTGTTCAATCATAAATTACTGATTTTTTTTGGCATTTACTTAATTTTATTGTTATCGAATTGCATTGCTGAGAATGGAACGCTCGAGTTTAATATTGCCAATGGAGAAATTGATTCTTGATTTATGAGTTCTTACTTTACAAGCTCACTCCAAGAACAAATTACTGTAACTTAGTCTCAAACTACCTGTATATTATTTTCTTATTCTCAAGATTATATTTATTGCCTGTGTTCATAGGCCATAACCACTTATCTCTCAATGACTTGAATCATTTCATCTAATAACATTTGTCCCACTGCTTGTAAAATGAAATCAATAATGCCTTTGTTTTGATTTCAGGAAAAAATATATAACTGTATGAAATGTAATATTCTGTTTATATAATTTTGATAGAAAATGTTGAATTATATAAATATTTATTAAAAATAAACAAAAGATTGTAAAAGAACGATTTTTTACATTAGAAAGAAGATACTAATTGAAAGTAAGATTTCATACATTCAGAAAATTTATATTAAAAAACAATAATAAATTTCAGATAAAATACAGAATTTTATATGCACATTTTATTAGATTTTATGACATGTACCTCAAAACACTTTATTGTTAATGGATATAAGACAAGATGAATATAAATATATGCTGCTACTGTTTAAATAGACACATGGTTAACATATGATTATTATGCTGAATGTTTGCATTTGTCTGAATTTGTTGTTTGATTTGATATTTAATTTGGAATTCCATTTACTGTTTTTGTTTGGTGCTTTGGGTGCTTTGTTCATTTTTCTGTTGTATTAATGTTTGTGTTTTTAAAAAATTTCTCAATAGAAATTTAATCCAATCAGCACTTTTTATGAATACACAACTAATAAAATATAATTTTCCTACTTAATTTAAATGATACTTAGTCTTAGTTCATACGATAACTTTTGTCAGCTATTATCGCATATAGGAAATCTTTGAAATCAAAAAAATAATAATAATAATAGTAGTAGTAATAATAATAATTATGCAGTTTTTAACCTACTTTCTGAAGGAAATGGAGGCTTGTACGATTGGCTGATATCTATCTCTCTTTGTCTCCCCACTAATAACTTTTGAATTAATTAATAGATTTTCATGAAATTTATCATGAAAATCTACTAATTAATTGGACACCTTGATGTGACATCCTTTAATCCTTTAGGATTGACTGACTAATCTTTAAGAATAAAATTTTATTTTTATTACAATTTTAGTTTATATTTTTTTTAATAGATAGCACTAAGTGTTAGCAGTGTAAGGGTAACATATGCCTTTACCTGATTTCTTAACAGAGCATTGTATATCTCCATATCTGTCAAATTGATATCAGTTCTGATGTGAGATGATCATCTTGCATGACATGATATGATGTCATTCATATCTATGCATTTAAATTAGCATTAAAATTGTATACACAAAATCTGATGGATTTCAAATGAAAAATAAATATCATCATTGGAAAGTAGACAATTTGTTTTTTTGAAACTGCTTGATTCAAATTTATTTTGTAATGTTTTTTTAAATAAACTTAACTAGTATATACATAATATTTAAAACTTAAGATATATAATCTTGAAAATAGATCAAATTTTTCATTATAAAACAGAGAAATCTATGAATCGAAGATTAATATGCATGCCAAATGACAATAATTTGGACAGTTCAAATTATTAAAATTACAGTTCAATCCAAAAATAATTCACTAAAGGTCATCTGGCTCTGATAAAAAAATTTTAATTAGAATAATTTTTTCTTGGGATTTTCTTATTTGTAATGAGAAATTTTATACATGATATGCTAATTTTTCAAATATTTTTAAATTGATGTTTATTTTATATTTAATAACAATTATATTATTATTTAAATATTTTTCTAATTGTTTTATCAAAAATATATTCAGTATTAATAATGATAAAATGAATTACAGATTTCGTGCTGTTGCTTTCTTGGGTGATGAAGCATTAGCCGAAGCTTGGGATAAAACAAAGAAAGATGCCAAGAGACAAGCTGCAGAACTTGCTGTTCGCAACTTAGTTGCTAAAGATGGTCTTGGAAAATGGGGCAGTCTATCTCCTGGTGTATGTATTATTTTAATATATTTTTAATTACTTTGGCTAAAATTGATTTTTATGAAAAATTATTTACATTAAAAAATATTGCATAATATAAAAAGAAATCACAACAAGCACTTGAAGCAGGATAAAAAACTAATTTATTATTAGAGTATGTAGCAAGTTTTAAATTATATATAAAAAATTTACTCATTCTGTTTATTCTATTCAATCTCATGTAAACTTAAGAGGATCCATTATAGGATCGAAAATATTCCTTAATAAATTATTTAACTTCTTTCTAAAATTTATTGTTTATAGTGTTTTTGTTATTGTGAACTTAAATTATTTAATTTTTCTTTGAATTCTACTGTTTTTATAAATTTATTGTGTGGAATTTAACATAATTTATATTACTAGTTTGTACAAATTTTTTACTGTATAATCATAGTAAAAAATTTTAATGATTATACTTTATTTGAAATGCTAAATAATCAAACAAGCCATAAGTCATCTGGTGCAAATAATTTAGATTAATTGTAAATATAATAATTCAAACTAAGGGGTATTGCCATTTATTAATTAATGATTAAAAAATAGCAATACATCTCAATGGTAAGAAGTTGAAACATCATCCTAAAGAGTTTGATTTGATTCCAGGTTGGTGGCAAATTTTTATTCTGAATGATTAGTCAAAATTATATTAGTTATTAAATTTGTAGTTATTCTAAATTATTTCCAGAAAGAAATTTTTGGCTTATTTCTTGATTTTGTTTCATGAATTTCTTCTAGAATTTATAATAATAATCTGAGATATTTTGTCCTATAAATATTGAATTAAAAGCAGACACTTCTGTTGGAAAGGGGTTTTATAATCCATAATAAAATACGTTGAATATTAAAAATATATTTATTATAAAACTCAGGAATTATCAATCTTTTACACTGAAGATATTTTTTTTCATCTTTATGAAATATTTAGAAACTATAAAAAAAATTTTTGATTGAAAATAATGCTAAACCTGTTTTATAATTGTGATATCCATAAGAACCATGAAAAAACTTCTATCTTTTAAATACATTTTCCTTTAATTAATGAATTATATTAACTTAGTCATAAGATTATAATAAAAATGTAAAAATAACTTTTTAGAAATTGGAACAATAATATTTAGCTTTAAAAATTCATTTTATTTGAAAGGATAGCTTTTATCAATTTCACTAGATTTGATCATATCTTTATAAAGAGGAAGTGGAATCATAAAATGACAAAAACTGCCAAATAACCATAATCACAGACAAAGAACTTTTTCTGAAATCTTCTTCCTTTTCCTGCCATGGGAATATTAGTAAAATCATATCAGTTTTCATGGATATAAAAGCTTATAGTTTCTGCTTAAAGGGGTCCTGTTTGATGATTTTCATTGTCAAATTCTGTCATCACTGATCCCTTGTCATTCTTCCAACCAGAAGAAAATGAGAAATAGAGTAAGAAAAATGAAGTAAAATGTAAAAGAACTATTATGAAGAAGTTAAAGTTTGTCCTTTGGACGGACATCAAAGATGCAAACGAAAGTTTTGCTCCAATCTATCTGATGGATGGGATCAACTACAGATTAACAAGAAAGAACAAACTCTTCCAGATGATTAATAAAAGAAATCATCAAACTTGAGAATGAATTTAAGAAGAACTAAATAGACAACTTGTATTTACAAATCCTCTCTTCAATTCTGACATTGTCAAAGACTATACTTGACAATAGCATCGGAAGTCAGTATTAAGTCAATGGGATTCTATAGTAATCTTATTATTATTGTTTCAGGGTGGGAATTCCTTCCCGTCCCCATTCTCTGGAATATTTTTTCGTTTTCCTGTTCCTGAATCCCGAGAAAAGTTGGTCAGGAAATTGGGAAAATTGGGCAAATAGAATGGACTGCAGCGGAAACGGAAAGACACGCCTATAAATTCTTACCTTCGATCAGTGATTTCCTTAAAACCAAAGAATTTCATCCCAATTTTCTTTTAATGCAAGTTATCACTGGTCATGGGAATTTTAGAGATTACTTCTACAGATTTAACCTTAGCGTTGACAACAAGTGTGACTGCAACCATGTCGAGGTGCAAGACGTCCACCATTACTTATTTAACTGTTCAAAATGTAATTCTCAAAGAATCAGTCTTGAAAGGGCCGCCCTGCTTGCGGGTTACAATTGGCCCTGCAAGGTTAATGCTTTTCTTGACGACAAAAACTATTGAACTCACTCAACTGCTACCTTAACGAGACGGGTCCTCCACTCTGGTTTTTCTTCTTTTTTTCGGCAGAATTAGAGTCTACATAGTCTTCTGCTTCTATATAGTTTTTTGTGGTGAATGTGCCTTCACCTGTATTGCCTATGTAGTGGTGTCATCATTGTGCTTCTGTGTTATTCACCGACGATCTCCCTTTCTCCCACTGGCGTGCCCAGTGTCACCATCTGCTCTTCTGCATCCAACGTCCAAGTTCTTATCTGCGATTTCAATCCTCGTTTTTTCACCTGTGATCTCCTACTCATCTGCTGGTGTTTTGGTTTCACCGTTTGTGTTTCTGTGTTCTCACCGTTTTCTCCTTTTGTCCTTTGGTGTTGCCTTTGTGCACTTCCCAGTGCATTTCCAGCTCTTCTGTGCCAGTGTTCGGGATTCTTTTTTGGAGACTACAGGATTGATGAGCTCTACAGGATTGCTAGACTCCACGACTGAAGCTTCGGACTGGCCATCCAGCCACTCATTCACCTACAGTTTAGGACTAACCAGGCCATCATGACTGGCGTTGTCTCAGCACTCCAATGAACTAGTCAACTTGGACTTGCTTTTCATCCTTGCTCCACCAGTGCATCCTCACCATCTTTTCCAGCAGTGACCTCATGGTTCAGCTATCAAGGCTGCAATGTTAATTGACTGTCGGGCAATTTTATTTTGTACATTTTTACTTCTTTGTTTTTGTTTATTTACTCATTTTTCTCTTTTTGTTTTGTTTTATTTTGTTCACTTCCAACTGGAAGTTTTTGTATCTGTTTTTGTTTTTAATTAATTTCCGATGCAAGATCTCTGATCTCGCTGGGTCTTGATTGCTCTCCTTCTCTTTTCCCTAGTGACCTGTCACACTCCTCATGGCAGGACTTTAAGCCTTATCCCTAACTTTCATGAACTCTTCTCTCTTAATCCTTCATTCTTCAAGGGTTAAACCAGTGTTTTTCAACTGGGGTGCCACAAAGTTTAGGCATTTTCTTGAAAATTTACTTAAGCCTTTTCGAAGAAAGAAGAATCTATCAGTTGTATATTTAATTTTTCCCTTCATTTTTAACCAAGGAAAAATGAGTATAGTTCTAGTCCATTCAAATAAAGAGGACTGGTGGACATATTCTATTTAAGCTGTATTTAGGTGTAATAAATAGGGTAGGGTAAAGTAATTTAACTTTTAATGCTAACCATTTCAAACAATTAACAGGTAATTGTGGAGTGTATCTTTCACAGCTGGAATGGCTTACAGTGTTTTTAAGTAAACGCAGTCCAGAAAAACTTTACAAAATTTATATCACAGCATATTAAGTTTTCAATTTTATCGATAAGTGTAATATAAGAATGTCACATTATTGTAATAAGTAATTTATACTTTTTTAAAATCCAAAATACTGCTTAACTAATGTTTACGAAAGAATGTAAAACAGCACTAATTGCAGTAGAAAAAGATTAATAAATATTTTCTACTGCAATTAGTGCTGTTTTACATTCTTTCGTAAGTAATTTATAATAAAATAATGTAAACGTAATATAAGTTGTCGATAAAACTCAAATTATATTCGTTATACAAGTATATAGCAAATGTATCTTAAACATATAAAAACATTGTCTTAAAAATATTGAATTGCTGATGGCACGATTAACGATTTCTTGGAAAATCAATCAAGTCTTATTGTATTCTTCGTCGAAGTTATCAGAATACTCAGAATGGTCTTCAGCAGATTCAGGTTCCTCTTCTTCAGTTTCATCTACTACTACAGTGTTTTTCAACCGGGGTGCCACGGCACCTTAGGGAGTCATGACGCCATGATTGGGGTGCCGCAAAGTTTAGGCATTTTCTTGAAAATTTACTTAAACCTTTTCGAAGAAAGAAGAATCTATCAGTTGTATACTTAATTTTTCCCTTCATTTTAACCAAGGAGAAATGATTATAGTTCTAATCCATTCAAATAAAGAGGACTGGTGGACATATTCTATTTAAGCTGTATTTAGGTGTAATAAATAGGGTAGGGTAAAGTAATTTAACTTTTAACGCTAACCATTTCAAACAATTAATAGCTAATTGTGGAGTGTATCTTTCACAGCTGGAATGGCTTACAGTGTTTTTAAGTAAACGCAGTCCAGAAAAACTTTACAAAATTTATATCACAGCATATTAAGTTTTCAATTTTATCAATAAGTGTAATATAAGAATATCACATTATTGTAATAAGTAATTTATAATAATGTAAACGTAATATAAGTTGTCGATAAAACTCAAATTATATTCATTATACAAGTATATAGCAAGTGTATCTTAAACACATAAAAACATTGTCTGAAAAATATTGAAGTGCTGATGGCACGATTAACAATTTCTTGGAAAATCAATCAAGTCTTATCATTTTAATTAAAATTAATAATTTGAACAATGAAAATAATGATAGCAGTAATATATCCAAAGCTGAAAAATTGGATTCAGCTGAAATCAGCATTGACGGAATTGATTTATCAGATTCTGAATAATATTCAATTAATGAAAAATTAACATAGTAATACCAAAAAATTATTAATAAAATAATTATTAGCCCATTAGGTGCATGAATGTTTCAAAATTTAAGAAAAAGTTTATTTTATTATGTCTACCACATTTCCTTTTCTAACCAATCCTTTCAGTATATTTTAATGGTAAGTACGAGAATGGTTTCAAAAATACACAAAAATACGAGAATTTTCAGAATTTTGTACGAGATTACTGAACGCTAGATATAACAACTCTGACTCGTTGTCAGTTCTGTTTTGCTACGAGATATCTAGTAAGCAAAGAAATGATGACTAATCGCATGTTAATGTAATGTTCTACGCTACGTATATGCACGATGTGTCATGAGTTCGCCCAAACCACATTGCTTGGCCTTCACATTCCCAGTCCCAGAAATGGAATAAAATCAATATTTTTGGAGAAATGAAAAAAAAAATGTGTTTAATTACGCGATTGATTAACTGGCGTCTCTACGAAACCAACTACAATACACTACGTATACGCACAACATGTCATGAGTTCGCCCAAACCAGATTGCTTGGCCTTCACATTCCCAGTCCCATTACCAGGGCAACTAGCAGAGAAGAACGAAGTGGACACTTGTGTCTTGCATATACTTTAAAAAGCGTTGCATTGTACTTTGAAAAGAATGTGGTTTCAATCACAAAGTAGGTGCATATTACAGTATTTTCATAATATTCAAAAGAAATGATGACAAATAAACAATTTTTATCATATTTTTAATTTAAATTTTTTTTTAAATTGATATGAAAAAGATAAGAAAAAAGTAATGAAATATTTATTTTATGTAATGCCAACTAGCAGAGAAGAACGAAGTGGACACTTGTGTCTTGTATATACTTTAAAAAGTGTTGCATTGTACTTTGAAAAGTGTGTGGTTTCAATCACAAAGTAGGTGCAGATTACAGTATTTTCATAATATTCAAAAGCAATGATGACAAATAAACAATTTTTATCATTTTTTTAATTTAAATTTTTTTTAAATTGATATGAAAAAGATAAGAAAAAAGTAATGAAATATTTATTTTATGTATGCATCAAAGTAGTATAAATGTTTATCAATAAAATGATAAAAGATTTGTTATTCAAAAATAACGTATAAAAAATAGTCCGAAATCCAGGATAACGGAGTCCATCTATGTCTAAATACGGTAGATCGACATAAAGCAAGTGTTTGTGATAGTTTTGGGTTATCAACTTACGCTGAGCCAGCGATGGAAAAAACACATAGAAGGAAATTCTCTATGCTACATAAGAAATTTCTAAGATCTGAAGAATTGCATACGTTTCTCCGTGAATGCAGGATTAATGCCGTCTACCCTATTTAAGAAAAAACAACGAAAAGATTCTCCAGATGAGTGTGAGAAAAGTTTAAATCAAGATGACTTCTTGAGTGAGAATAGGAAAACTTCAAGTGGAGATTGTATAAATGTTTATCAATAAAATGATAAAAGATTTGTTATTCATTAAACCTTTTTTCCAGATATAAATTAAAAAATTTAAAAATTTTTTTAATAGAAATTTCATCTATTTTATAAAAAACAAATTTAAAAATTCATAAAGTAGTATAAATGTTTATCAATAAAATGATAAAAGATTTGTTATTCAAAAATAACGTATAAAAAATAGTCCGAAATCCAGGATAACGGAGTCCATCTATGTCTAAATACGGTAGATCGACATAAAGCAAGTGTTTGTGATAGTTTTGGGTTATCAACTTACGCTGAGCCAGCGATGGAAAAAACACATAGAAGGAAATTCTCTATGCTACATAAGAAATTTCTAAGATCTGAAGAATTGCATACGTTTCTCCGTGAATGCAGGATTAATGCCGTCTACCCTATGTCGATTTGTTATTCATTAAACCTTTTTTCCAGATATAAATTAAAAAATTTTAAAATTTTTTTAATAGAAATTTCATCTATTTTATAAAAAACAAATTTAAAAATTCATTAAATTTTTTTTATTTGATTGATCATTGACCAAAAAAAGGCAGGTACCTTATATTATTCTTGGGCCCAAAATAATATTTATTTACTTGCTTATTTTTAGGAATGGACAAATTTCTCATTAAGAAAAAACAATGAAAAGATTCTACAGATGAGTGGGAGAAAAGTTTAAATCAAGATGACTTCTTGAGTGAGAATAGGAAAACTTCAAGTGGAGAAGTAACTGCTTCATCTTCACAATCTTCAAACCACGCTGTTCAAAATGCTAAGAAAAAGGTGCGCCTGTATTTAGACAGTTATTTAAATTTGGGATTCACATGGTGCGGGGATAAGGACTTTCCAAAGCCAAAATATGTAATTTGTGGTGATATGCTGGCTAACGAAGCAATGGCACCCAGTAAATTAAAAAGACATTTATTGAAGAAGCACATACATCATTTGGACAAGCCTAGATCTTATTTTGAAAGATGTTTAAATTCCCAAGAAAAACAATTCGCAACTTTTACAAAAACGGTAAAAATATCTGATAAAGCCCAGGTAGCTAGTTATTTAGTTTCCGAAATAATTGCGAAAAATATGAAACTGCATACCGAAGCAGAAAAAAGTAATTTTGCCGTCCTGTATTGCTATAGTGAAGCCAATGTTCGGTACTGATGCAGAAAATGAAGTTAAAAAAATTCCTCTTTCCGATAATACAATCAGCAGACGAATTACAGATATGTCAAGAGAGATAGAAGAAAATGTAATTGCTGCCATTAAAAAAAGCGATATGTTTACAATTCAAGTCGATGAGTCAACAGATATAGCCAATATAGCCCAACTTCTTGTTTTCATTCAAATGAAAAAATAGACAATTCACAATGAAAAAATAGTGAAATGAATTTTTGTGTTGTATGGAACTTGAGAAAACTACTACAGGCCGAGATATATTTAATGCAGTAAATTGCTATCTAGGAATGCATGAGTTAAAGTGGGAATCATGTATTGGAATTTGTACAGATGGTGCACCCTCCATGGTTGTTTCGATAAAGGGGTTTATTGTCTTGGTTAAAGAATGTAAAATTAATATTATAACAACACATTGTTTTTCTTCACCGTGAAGTCCTTATAGGAAAAACCCTAAACAGCGACTTAAAATCTGTACTGGATGCAGTAGTAAAAATGGTAAACTTCATAAAAAGCAGACCACTTAAATCACGCCTATTTGCGGCTTTGTGTGAAGAGGTTGGGGCAAAATATGTTAATTTGCTGCTGCACACAGAATCCAGATGGTTATCACGTGAAAAAGTGTTAACTTGCATATTTCAATTGAGAAATGAAATGAATTTATTTTTTTATATGGAAGATAAGGAAGAATTTTGTTGCCTGCTTGCTAGTCGTGATTGGTGCAGCAAATTAGCATACTTGGTAGATATATCTGAAATATTGAATACGATAAATACAAGTATGCAAGGCAAAGAAGAAAATTTGCTGTCTTCAACTGACAAAATAAAGAGTTTGCAAGATAAATTAAATTTATGATTAAGAGAAATAAAAGAAGGGAATGTAAGCATGTTTAAAAATTTTTCTGATATGACAAATGTTAAAATAATACCTCTTATTTCGGAACATATACAAATCTTACTCAATAATACAAGTCACTACTTTCCTTCTTTACGTGTTGAGGATTAGGATTGGATAAGAAATCCATTCATTGTGGATGTTAATGAAGTAAAGATAAATCTTGAAGAGCAAGAAGCATTAATTGATTTAAAGAATGATGGCAATTTAAAACTGAAATATAAGGAATTGAATATTAATGAATTTTGGATACACATAAAACCAGAGTATCCTCAATTAGCTAAAAGAGCTCTCATGATATTATTACAATTCTCGACTTCATATTTGTGTGTATTTGGATTTTCGGCTCTTACATCCATCAAAAATAATAAAACAGAACGTTTGCAAACGATCGTAGAAGAAATGAGTATGTGTGTCTCCAATATTCTGCCCAGAATTAATAAAATATGTGTATTACATCAAGCTCAGATCTCACATTAATTAAAATTGTTATTATTTACGTATTTATGCATCTTTGTGTAATTTGATATATTTGATAATAAAACTAAAACACAATAGCGAGACTATTATTTTACATATAGGTATTTCGACAAAATTCAATAGACTTAAATTTTGATTTTGAACATGTAGAAATGCATTTTTTGCATTAAAATGCTACTTCAAACTGTCAATTTTTTAAAATTTTCTACCCCGGGAAGGGAATTCCTTCCCGGACCCACACCAGCATTGCACATAATACTTGTTTTCGCAAAAAATTCATCTGGCCCATTAGCCCCCTTATTCAGATTGTTGATCCGCCGCTGGTTCAAGGGTGCCATGAGTTTTTATTTTTCAATTGGGTGCCACTCAATGAAAAAATTTGAAAAACACTGGGTTAAACCAATGAGTACGCTCTCTATATCTTTACCCAACAATACCAATAAACCCAATAATACCTACAATTGGAAATAAATGTACTATTCACAATGTATCTTTTATATATTTTTCATATTTATTGCTATCTAAAGTTACATTGTGTTACAATATTACATGCCACCAGAAATGCTCATGCAATACCAGAATCAAATAACACATGACCAACTAATTTTAGCTCTTGTAAATCGAGCACATTTGATCTGGAGAACAGAAAACAGTGTGTATTTACACAGATAAATGTTTATTTTCACAACACAAGATTTGACTACAAAGTCGTCATCAGGTGATTTAAGGAAATCTAAGTAGTTTACCTTTATATGACATTGTAGTCAAATCCTGGGTTGTGAATATAAATATTTGTCTGTGTAAACACAAACTGTTTGTTCTCCATGATGAATCGTTTCCACAAAGTGATGGCCGATACTACCAACCACATTCAATTAGTTTGTTTGCAGCTTATGATTGTGATGTATGTGAGCAGGGCTGCCGAGAGGGAGTGACATTGAAGACTTTTGTCACAGGTCCAATATTGAAGAGGGCCCGACCATCAGGCCTTTGATGTGCCACATAACATATCCAATAGTTTGTAGGGCTGTGCCAGAGTGCACTGTCTACATCCCAAAGCAGTTGTGTCAAAATAAACTATTTTATATATAATACTGTTTGATAAGTACAAAATTTATTTATCAAACAGTTCAAAAGATCAATTTTAGGATGGATGGCTGCGGTAGAAGCAGGCTGTGCCTGGTGTATCCAGATTTAGTTCCTGGGTCTCATACTTACAAAGTTTTTCAGAACAGATCTGGATCTACCTATTGTACCACATCGTTCCCCTGACCCCTAATCTTATCAAGGGTATAGGTAGTCCATGGTGGGTGCTGGAATAACCTATTGCTTAGTACCAACTTGGTGAAAGCTGTGTTATGCCAAACAGAAAAAAATATAGGTTAGTTATATTACTGAATCTCATGAAAGATATTTTTATTAAACCAAAGTGATGCATTTTTTTAAGTGGGGCCTGGACCACAGATTGTCACGCGCCCAAAAATTTCTCTCGGCGGACCTGTATGTGAGTGTTCTTGGCTCTCATCTGCTGTGGGTAAGTCAATCTATTTAAAAACAACTTGCATGCTGATATTTTATTCCAATATCACATCAGAAAATGAAAGAAATTTTTTCATATCAAGTATATTTGTTACAAAGTGAAAATCACAGTTGTCTGATTGGGCAATTAATGCTCTATTTCTTAGTTTCATTTTAAAAATGACAAATAAAAACTAGTTGAAATATTTTTTTAATTTTCAAAAGAATAATAGAAAACAAATGCAAATATTAATGTTTAATTTAATAAATAAAATATTTAAATGAGATTGGGAATGTTAATATATTGCATGATATATGTACGAACTCACTATATACTATAAGGTTTGGTTAAATAAAGTTTGCATTAATTACATTGTTTATATTTTGAGAAAATCTAATGATAACAGAAACCTAGCCAAAATGATACTGTAGTGACCTCTGTTTAGCACTTAGGGCAAGAGATGCACTAATCATGAAATTCTAGTCAACCTCCATTTAAGAAATTTTATTTACTCGTTTTGCATTGGCCTTTTACATATAGGAGAGTCTCAAAACCTCAGAAATACTGTGCTGGGGCCACAAACCCCAGTTGCTCCACCTTCTCTATAGCTTTTCTGTTTATTAACATTTACTGTTATAGTCATTATTACAGATGATCAACAAATTAAATAAAAAAAGATTATATTGAGAATTCTCAGGAAATACGATTTTCCATTCTCGATTTCCAAAGATTCAAAAATGTTGAGAATTTGGAAACACTACTTATTACTATAGTATTACTATATTCTCCTATAGACTCAATACTGACTTCCAATGCTGTTGTCAGGTATAGTCTACTTCCTCGGGTATGTGTATCATTTAGGGATTAGTTAGCCCTTCCCATCTTTTGATTTAAGAAGTTGTAGCTAACTCTTACTTTTTATCATTCTAATTTCCAATTAGTGCCATAATATAACGTTTGTTAGGATGCATCAAGTCTGTTGTATGTTCACATCATAGTATATTTTATTTTGCTTATTGGTTAAGTAAAAAAGCTTTTCATTTGCTTACATAAGTCTGAATCATTTTTCTATTTCTGGATCCCTGTGCCACTTATCCACATGTCATAACCTAAATTTTAGATATTTTGATAACTAGATCAAATTCAAGAAATCACAACAAGCACTTGAAGCAGGGTTTATAGTTATAGATCAAATTCTCGACCTATTTCTGTTGCATGATCCTTACATAATAAATTATGAAATAGAGAAATATGCACATTTTATAATGTTTATAATAATAATTTTTCAAAGATCATAAAGAGAACATTTAATCAATAAAATAAATTTTAAAAAAGTTGATAATACATGTTTAACATTTTTTTTTATATTTTTCTATCTTGGACTATGATGTTTTGTTTTTTAAAATTTATTTTATTAAATAAATACATCTCCTTTATGATCTTTGAAAACACTACTATAAAATATGACTATTTTTCTTATAAGCCTAAAAGTGCTGAATTTAAGTTTTTTCCTTATTTTGATGCAAGAAATTTGTGGTTTGATTTTGCCCCCAATCATTATAGAACACCCTGTATAATCCTCAACTTATAATAGGCTTAAGTTTGAACTATCAGCTGTAAGTTGAAATGTCCATAAATCAAATATTTATATTTGGCAATTTTTCATTATTGTTATATCATAAAACAACATAACAAACTTGAATCAACACAAAAACTAATGAATCTAGACACTAAATGGGCACTGTATATATATATATCAGACATTACTTTTAGATTTGTTATGTGAATTTTATTGACCAGTCATGGGATTTAGCAATTATATCATTTTATGTTAAAAATATAAGTACCTTCAGTAAGTCTGTTTCATAAATAATATCTATACAGTATCAAGCAAATAAACTTACTACATATTAATAACCAAATAACAGGCAAATAACTCAAACGTTACATATTATTTCTAAATTAACTTGTAATGCTAAGGTATTTGGCTGTTCTTTGGTTATTATTTATACAATATTATATATAGTAAAAATTGTGTAATATGAGGCCATCCCATAAGTAAAGTTTTTTGCACATATGAAGAAACAAAATTTACCTGGATCAGATCTTTTAATCATCATAATAAGTGCCCCATTACTTAAAACCTTCTCCCACTGTTCAACAATTTTTTTTAATGACATACTTGAATGGTATTCATGAAGTCCATAGCTTTTTGATCCAAAAATCTCAGACAGGGTTGGGTGTGCTTCCTTGACATTTCAAAATTTTCTCCAGAAAGAAAGTGTTCGAAAATGCAAAACAGATGGTAAGCAGATGATGCAAGGTCAAAAATATGCTGGATAGGGAAGTTTTTCCCATCCAAACATTTTCAACTTGACACAAGTCATTCTGGTTGTGTGTAGTTTCACATGTCACCTCGCCTTTATGATTAAGATTTCCAGATGTTTTTACTACAAGAATAGTGCAGAACTGCTCATCCCTTGTAATAATGCTGTAACAGATTATGCCTTGCATATCCTACCAAATATTCAGTAAAACCTTATGTGGAAAATGTCAAAATTTATATTACTACTGTAGGCAGAATCTGTTTAAGAAGCCACTGATGTTTGCACTTATGTGATACAGAATCTATTATTCATCTCCTATAACCATCTTTTCAAAAATGGCTTCTTCTTTTCATTGGAGTTGCTCTCCCATGAAAAGAGGAAAAGAAGGCAAAGAAGTGCAAATGTACATATGCAGTCACAGATTTTGTGGTGTGAGCTCATGAGTTATCCACTTACCCACTTTTGACATTTAATGAAGATCCTGTAGATGCCTGTGAATATTTGTGAGATGAATGGATGATTGTGGCCAATTTCTTTACTGTTGCCTCTGGAATCCCCTCAATAGCACCTCTCAGCACATTATCCAGCTCATCAGGTCAGCATATCCTTGAGGATCCTGTTCCCAAATTGGAATTTCTAGAACCATCGTTGACACTTTCTTACATTCAGGGTACCCTACCGATATATGGTATTGATGTTATGTGCCACTACAATTATTGTATGCCCTTGGTTAAACTCTTACAGTATAATATGCCTCTTGTGCTCTTCAGATACCACCATTTCCTATAGACTTTAACGGCACAATGGATGCACCATACAACTGTTGTTTTCTGCCTCATGCTACATGAAGAGCATGCCATACAATACATCTTATTATGCTCTTGGTCTACTTCATTGTCTGGTTGCCAGAAGCAGTAATTCTGTGGGACATGCAAAAAATGACATTATTTTATGGGATTTTATGGACATTATATTATATACTTGATATTTCTATATTACCGTATTACATCGACTATAAGCAGTACTTTTTATTCAAATTTTTAAGTCGTAAAGTATGGGTGCAGCTTAAATTTGAAGCGAATATTTTAACATTTTATTTCTCCCGATCTCCCATTCCCCAACGTTCGGGCTTTTGCTTTATTCTCTACGTATGCGCATAGTATTACGACCGTTGATGCAGTTTATTCACTGGACCATTGATAAGTTTTTTTGTTCTTTTCTGATTTCATCCAGTTGTTGTGTTGAATCAAGTAGCATCTGGCCTTATTTTAAGTTTTTATTACTATATTCACTAATAATGGAAAAATGCTGTACATATGATGTAGAATTCAAAAGAAAAGTTATATTGTGCACTGAAGAAATTGGAAATCGCGCAACCGGTAAAAGATTTACGGTTGATGAAAAGAATGTGTGTCGTTGGAGAGCCATGAAGGAAAAGTTATTTCAATGTAAAAAATACAGAAAATCATTCTCAGGGCCTAAAAAAGGAAGATATTCTGCAATTGACGCAGCTGTTTTAACTTATATAAAGGAATTACGTAATAAAGGTTTACCAATGACAAGAGATATACTTATGGTTAAAGAGTGTGCTAAAAATAACGGCATCATGTTTAAAGCAAGTCATGGATGGTGCAAAAATTTTATGAAACGAGAAGGATTAGCATTACTGTATAATAAGAAGAATACAATAACTCAAACGTTGCCTATGGATTATGAGGATAAACTTCTTAGTTTTCAGTGTCATGTAATAAATTTAAGAAAGAGCACAAATAATTGTTTTAGTCAAATTGGAAATGCTGATGAAAGAGCAGTCTTTTTTGATATGCCAAGAAATTATACAGTAAACCAAAAAGGAGAAAAATAAATTAAAATTTTATCTACTGGATATGAAAAATCGCGAATTACTGTAATGTTGTCTATAACAGCCGATGGAAACAAATTGCCACCTTTTATTATTTTAGACAGAAAAACAGTACCCAAGGAAAATTCTCCTAAGGGTGTTATAATCCGAGCACGAAAGAATGCATGGATGATGACAGAACTGATGAAAGATTGATTAGAAAATGTTTGGGAGAAGAGACCTGGTGCTCTTTAAAAAAAACGAAACATGCTAGTAATGGATGCATTCCGAGGACATTTAACTGAAGACATTAAACTTAAAATAAAAACAAAAAATTGTGATTTGGTAATAATACCTGCAGGTATGACCAGTCAACTCCAACTATTTGACGTGTCTGTTAACAAACCCTTTAAAGATAGAATGAGAACTTATTATGAAACATGGTTAAATCGAGAAGATCATCCTTTAACACCAACTGGTAAAATAAAACGAGCATCATCATCTACAATAGCTCAGTGGGTTTTGCAGTCTTGGAAAGATATCCCAAAAGAAATTATCAAAAAATCTTTTTTAAAATGCTGCATTACTAATGATTTAAATGGCACTGAAGATGATGTGCTCTGGTGCAATAATGACAATCAGAATTCAAGTTCTGAAAGTGAAGATCTCAAAAGTGATAGTATATCTGAAGAAGAATCTCAATAAATTAGGTATTTATTATGTATATTAGTACCTATTTAAGTAAATAAAAATGTTTCTTATTTTTAAATAAATACTGTTATAAAATCATTTTTTTTTTTCCGATTTTTCAATTTTAAAATCCTACGCAGACTTAAATTAATGTAATACGGTACTATCATTATTATTATACTGTATTATAATAATAATAATAATAATAATAATAATAATAAAGTAACTATAGTATTATGGTACTATTGTGCAGTATAAATACATTGTACAGGGTTTTATTTATTGTACTGTATATATCATTGGTTTATGATTACTGGTGACATAATCAATAAATTTGTAAAGTTACCAATTTTTACAAACAGAATGTGAATTTAATAGACAAAAAAATTTGCATCAAATATTCTTTAAATGTCAGATGGATTTTTGCTTTGGGAACTGAACAAAAAAAAATGTAACATTTGCAATTTTGAACTTAAGTAAAATGTTAATACTAAACAACAAATAAAAGTTAATTAGTTTAATTCTACAAAGAAATACAGACTAGAAATTAAATATATAATAATAATAGTTTATTAACTCCTTGAATGTCTTTGCATCTATACATGTTAGTCATGGAATAAAAACTGATAAATAAATAAAAAAATAGAAAAACAATATAAAAAAATTCAGTCCTGATTTTATTTATCAAGCCTTTGCAAGTTGGTTTTTTTGTGTGTAATCAGTCAAAATACACCCTTTTGATGGTGTTCCTAAATTTTTTAGTTGCCAAAAATATTTTTTTAAATTATGTTTGAACAAATATTGTTTATATTTGAATGGCTTGATAGAATTTGAATTTTTTTATTCCATCCTTTTGATTTTAATGTCTAACTAACCAAACTGATTCCAATTATGCAATTTGATAAATGATAGTTTAGAAGTTTTTGGAAAAAATCAAATTTTTCTTAAAATAAGCTATAAAATTCTGAAAATGAAAAAATATTGTAGATAATAAGAAAATAATAATAAATTCCATTAAAATAAACTAAAATATATCATAATCATTAATTTTTTGTTTTAATTTCACCAAAATTTAGGAGAAAATCATGAAAAATGAAATGTAAAAATCTTCAGGCCATTTACAGGATCATGGCACTTTTATTGCTTTAAAGTTGTCACTCCTTTCCTGGTAAATTGCAACCAAGCCTACTTTGCCTGTGGGTAGGTGACATTGGGTCCAGAGTTACAATACACCAGTGGCAGTCCAATTAGATGAACATAAAATGTGTTATAGATATTTATGTACCAGATGAGGCCATTTTCATATTTGTTTGATTTTTTTCATACAAATAAAAAAATTTATAAAAAGTACTGCAAAAAATTGTATAAATGAAATAAGAATAAAGGCCACTGTCCCGGTTTCACCGACTGGTATTGCAGAGTACCAGACTTCGCCGTCATTGAAAATGAAAGAGAAGTGTACATTTCACCTGTGGTCGTCTAGCTGGGAAACGAGAGGACCAATGAGATGATTCGTGAGATTTACTAAATCTAACCAATTGACGAGGAGCTAATAAAATAATTTGTCAAAATAATAATGGCTTCTCTGGTTTGTGTGGGAAAATTGTTGTGTGTCATTTCAGTACTTACAATTTTTTTCAGTAAAAAAATCTATGAATAATAATGTTTTTAATAAGGCAAAAGAAATGATTAGGATTGTTTGGATTTCTCTTTTTATGCTTAAAAAAACAATTTGTCGTTTAAAAGTCGACTGATTTCGAATAGATAAAAGCTATAATATACTTTTTATCCACTTTTGTATGATAAAATATACCTTGTTGTTGAATATTTTATTTTTTAACATAAAATCATTAAATTTGGGTACACATCACAATAAACGTGTGTGGTGATCATACCACTAGTCAAAGATTAAAATCAATACAGTATGGCGTCATTGTTAAATTTTCACCCAGTTGGTTGAAAGTGATTTTGCCAAGTCTGGCAGCTGGCAGAATTTAAACTCGACAGACCAGCCCGGCAATCTGAAATACTGGTAGCCCATCATGTGGTTACCATGGCAACTGGCATGTGTTCGGTAAAACCAGGACAGTGGACACCTGCCTTTAGTTAATAAATATGAAATATTAATAAAAATGACAATATTTTCAAAGAATGCATGTAATATTTTTAATTATATGATATAATTTCAATCAACAAATATTATGTAACTTGTAGTTTTTATCAATAATTTCTGAAATTTTTGGCTGAATCTCTTCATTCATGGTTCATTTTATTCAGAAGACTTGTAGCTATCTAAAAATATTGATTATTACATACATTCTCTCGAAGGTAAGAACCATTTTGTCTTTTATTGCCATTTTGAAAAGTTTGACTTAGGAATATAAGAAATTTTTGTCCTTAATTAAATAAAATATTCAATAACTAAATATAATAGTAATAATAGAATATAAAGGAAAGATATGAGTTTTTGATTCCTCACAAATTCTGTGATTGGTCAAAATTAATAAGCATATGAGTCCATATAAATGGTCTGATGTAGCAAAATTTTCCTTTTTTGTTTGGTTCCTGAAAGGTTTTTGTTCATTAAATTTCTTACAATAACAGTGTCCTAATAAAGATGGATTTCCTAGTGGAAAATTCATAAATTTGGAATATTTCTGATTTATGACATTGACTTAGGGATATTACTGTTTAATAATAATTAGTGATAATCAAAATAATATCAAATTTTTTGCATTTATGTAGTTTAGTATTTTGTAATTAGTATATTTATTTTGTAGCAGTTAACTTTAAAAATTCATGCATATGGGTATTCAAAGAATCATTTGATTCTGAAATAATAAATTGTCAATATGTGGCATTTTTTCAGTTTTATATATAAATTTGCTCTTAATTGCAATATAAAACAATAGTTACAAACATATAATAGGTATGTAAGTTTTGTTTGTAACTCTGAAACCATTGTTAGAGGACATATAGCTATACTGAAATCAGTGCATATACTGTATTTTGTAATAAATTTTATAATTGGACCAATTAAAGGCTTATTTCAGAAGTTTGAAAAAAAAGGATTTTGGTTTTGTGTGTTTTTGTGTTTGTATGTTTGTGTTCGCATGTGATTTCTGCCATCTTTAAATACTACTGTAATATCTTATTATCTGATGATATACATCTCCTTATACTATGTTAACTACTGTAATATGTTAAGTAACTGTGTAGTTTCACATTATATTTGTTGCTATAACATTCTGCTATAATAATACTTAAAATTCTTTAAATTTCTTAAAATTTGAAAATGAAATTGCAATAACATATTTATAAAATCTTTTTATAAAAAGTTTTAACATGAAGAGCATCTATATTATTATTGTTACATTCTGTTTTGTTAGTAATAATAGTTGTGTGTTATGAATTATTATTATACCTGTCTTACTGCTATGATTAGTATTTTTAATAATTAATAGTTATATTTGTTTTAATATATTATATATTCAAATACAGGAAGTTTTCGTTTTGAGTTTTTTTAAGTATGAAGTATCAATAAAATTGAAAATATGAACATTAAGTGCAATAAATAAATGCTAAATATTCATAAATATAACATTTCAAACCATGCACATAATATAGTTACATAATACAATACTATATGGTTTGTAGCAGAAACTCCATTGTCTGCTAGGAAACGAGAAAAATTAAAATGGCTAGTTGTGAAGAAGTAACAAGTCCTCTGATCATCATGGTTTTGCCAGAACATTATTTATGTAATTTTTATTCCCAGATTGTACCTAATATGGTAATGGCTCATGTGTATAAATCTTCATATACTCATCTGTTGATGATGATGAAAAATTTTTTTAACATTTGTATGACATAATTTCTTTATTATTTTATAGTATCATTTCTTTTAGATAAATGAAACATTGTTTAAGTGAAAACTATTTTTTCATTTAACATTATTATGATAGAAATTCATTGTTGAGTATGTAATTGCTGTTTTTGCTATTATGTCTATAGGAAATAAATTCCTGCTTTACCAGTTTTTGCTTTAAGAATATATTCTAGAACAAATTAACTTGTGCAATAACTATCTGTATGTGGTCTACCTTAATTGTATTTATTTTATTTTGAATAAAAGTATATCGTATAAATCGGGTGGCCAACCTATGATGCTTGCGCCAAAAGTGGCACACTGAACCCCAGAAAAAATTTTTAAAATTTTCTTATATAATTTACCTATATATATTATAAATCTGAAATGTTTGTGTGTGCGTGTTCACTTATAATGCGAGTACTGCTGAATGGATTTTATGAAACAACTTTTGTTTGTTAGGAAATTTATGCAGGAAGGTTTAAAGATAGGTACTGATTATTAAAAATTGATTTTATATATTGTAATTGGCATAAATTGCTTGATATAAAATCCAAGATGGAAGATTAACGCTAATTGAACAACCTCATTGGGTTACAAAGGCTGTGTGATGTTAGCTGGCCGATATCATTGAATTACTATGATTGTGTCTTTGGTAACTGAACTGTCTCTTTGGATCATAATGGATGGGATTGTTGCATGTGACCAATGAGACTGCTCAGTTACTAAATTAATGACTAATATCAAGTAGTGTGCTGTATATTATTTTGTTAATCTATTCAATTTCAGATTTCATATTAAAAGATTTTTAAAATGTTAAATGTTTAAAATGTTATGTGTAATTCTCTAATTTTCTATTGATTATAGCTTACATTATCTTATTTAGCCATAATATACTTAAAATTTAAGTTAAATTTTGATTAGGCTTAATGACCATGTGGTGGTATGGTATTAAGAGATATCTAATATGTATCTATACATATAAATATAACTGTTAAATATATTCATATTATCATATTTTCAAAAGGGCTGAAAAGAGGTTTAGTTTTGTATGGCGCATCTTAACTAAAAAATCAAAAAATTGACGCATGAACTATAAAAGGTTGGTCACCCCGATATAAATAATATCAATATTAAAAATTACAGTGGATTCCACTTAATTGAGACATGTTGGGACTGAGCCATTTTGGTCCAATTAAGTGGCTACCCCAATTAAGCGAAGTAATAATAAATTCTAAAATAAAATATGTAATTTGTAGGTAAATTATAATTAGGTACCTATAAATGCTTTAATAAAGCATTAAAATTGGTAAAAAACTAATAATTAGGTTCCTATCTCCTCTGACTTCGTCTTCAACATTGGGCTGCTGATATTCACCCCTCGCCCGCTAACTATAAAAAATCATTGATCTAATGCTTCTTCAACTTCTGAATCCTTTCCATCATGCTTTGTTTTAGATGTTCGTGGAATTTCTTTCTGTAATGCCCACTACTCACGCAGTTGATTTTTCTTGTTGTAGGAGATGCAGTATGGTAGATTTTGGTTTATTTCAGCGAGTCTACAATGGCTTGTATTAAATGGCTGGCTTTTAATTTTATCTAGCAAGCAATTTTACTTGAAAATGTAAAATCATTTCTTGGCATCTTGGCAAAGATTTAAAACTTTTAAATAAAATCGACACTATAAATGAATATCGGTAGTTACAGTAATGGTAGACTCTTAAGTAGATGCACACTTGACAATGATAGATAACTGATTCTCATCACATTAGTGTTGCTGAATACAGTATTGTTATGTATTATTTATCAACAACAATATTTACTTATAATTTTACTAAAGAATGGATGTTTATATTAGTGTGGTGACAATGTGTCAACAATGTGTATGTAATAGGATGTGAAGAAACGACCTGCTCCATTGCGTTAGTCTGTATTGTCTTGTAGAAAGATTTAACTTGAAAAATTACTGGTACAATAAAATGTATAATTTTGGTAGTTACAGTAATGGTAGACTCTTAAGTAGATGCACACTTGACAATGATAGATAACTGATTCTCATCACATTAGTGTTGCTGAATACAGTATTGTTATGTATTATTTATCAACAACAATATTTACTTATAATTTTACTAAAGAATGGATGTTTATATTAGTGTGGTGACAATGTGTCAACAATGTGTATGTAATAGGATGTGAAGAAACGACCTGCTCCATTGCGTTAGTCTGTATTGTCTTGTAGAAAGATTTAACTTGAAAAATTACTGGTACAATAAAATGTATAATTTTTATAAAAGGAATTTTTTAAGAAAGCACACAAGTATTAGTGAATGTAGTGTTACCATACTTTCAAAAAATCCCTAAAATATACCAAAAATTGAAAATTTCTTTTCTGCTACTGTCCCAATTAAGCAAAAAGTTGTCCCAATTAAGTGCAAATTATGTATTAGTTTATTAGTTTGGTTTCTGTTCTTTGAGATTTGGCCCAATTATGTGGCTGCCCCAATAACTGGTGTCCCAATTAAGCAGAATCCACTGTATTTACAAAGTTCACATAATCTCTATATCAAATCTAAGGACTCTGAATTTGATAGCATTTTGGTATTATATAAATAAACAATAAAATTTTATCATTTCTTTTCTTATGGTAAGAATAAGATTTGATTTTTTTATAGTTTTTTTATTATATATTAAAGAATATAAATTTTTTATATAGGTTGATGGCTTTGCAGATACTGGTCCTGACGTTTCAATGTTTGATGTTATTGCTGCGTTAAGCCATAAAGCATTTAACATCAAAGTTTTAGAAGTACCTGAATATATGGGAGGACGGAAAGTCCTTGCAGCCTTAGTTATGAAAAGAGGACGTGATGACAGAGGCACTGTTGTTTGTTTAGGAACAGGTATGAATTATGAACATGTTTATCTTATACAGTAGAAAATACAAATCAAATTATACTTCTCAAAGAAAAAGTGTGATAAATAATGAATAGTTGTTGAAAACTATTATCATTGGATTAAATTAAAAAATTTCAATATTAAATCAATAGTTGCAGAGAGAGGAAACATTTTTTCAAACATAAATTTTTAAATTTATATACACTATGGGTAAATCTTATATTCAGAATGACTAAAAATTTTAAATAAAAATTATCATCTGGTCATTAATATTGAAATCCATATCTTATTGTATCAGTATTTCACTAATAATTTATCTAAATAAGTAGAGGATAAAATATTATATTTTACTAGAATGTTAGATAACTTAGATTCTATTCACTGTTACAATTTAACTTTATTTGAAAAATCAAAAATATTATGTGACAAATGTAATTTAAATTATAATTATTAGCTATAGTAACTATTAGTCAATAGATATTATTATATATTAAATACTATTAATAAGATTACTGATATAAACAATCACTATTACATCTTTTTAATATAACTATGTAAACCTTTATTTGGCAAATAATTATTATAAATAATCAAAACATACATAAATATTTTGATTGTATATTTAATTTTATCTATATATATTATAAATATGAAATGCATGTGTGCACGTGCATGTGTGTGCATATTATAATGCAATAACAGCTGAATGGATTTTTATGAAATAATTTGTTTATTAGGGGATTTATGCAGGAAGATTTAGACAGGTATTAATTATTAGAAATTGATTTTATATATAGTAATTGTAAATTACTTAAAAAAAGTCAAAGATGGAAGATTGACACTATTTAAGCAACCTCATTGGGTTACAGTGACCACATGGCATGTTAACTGCCTGATATCATTGGATTACTATGATTGGGTCTTTTGTAACTGAGCAGTCTTATTGGATCATAATGACCACATGATTGTTGCACATGACTCCAATGAGACTGTTCAGTTACTAAATTAATGGCAGATAATCAAGTACTGTGCTGTATATTATTTCATTAAATTATTGAACTTCAGATTTCGTATTAAAAGATTTTTAAAGTTTTTTAATCTTTCTCAAATTTTCTATTGATTATAGCTTGCATTACCTTATTTAGCCATAATATACTTAAGTTAAACTTTGATTAGGCTTAGTGATCACATGATATTAGCATCCTTTGCTATTAGAGATATCTAATATACATATGCAAAGTCGTGAATTTTAACGAAGATCAATAATACTATTTCTAACTAATCCTAACAGTTAACGACTCTCCAGAGTTCGGCCTGAGCTCTGGTCTTTAGCTAAACTCTAACATAAAATTAATTAACTGCAAAACAATCTAATACAATGTAATGTCTAACTGACAAAACAAAACCAGAAATCGGAACTTACAATTAAAAATACCAATTAAGTGTTAGAACTAGAACAACAAAAACGATGTTAGAAACTTATAAGTTGCAGAAATTCTCAAACAAGTTAAATAATAAAAAAAATATAAATTTATTAGACTCAAAACATTTCCAATAAAGCATTTATTAACACTTTTTGTAACGATAATAAAGTAACAATCAATTAAACAACAAAACTTGTTTAATCCACTCAAATATAAACAATCAATTATTCACAAGAAATAAGTCTTAAATACTACTTAAATCTACTACCTCCACCACCGATACAAACTTCAAGCAAATTGTAGACCTTTACAAGAATTTCAATGTCACTTAGCCAACCTTACATCAATATAACACCTCTCTGAGTCATCGGTTTCGTCTGTTTTTATATCCGAGTGACGTACAGTCCCATGTTGCTTCATTTTCATAAATATACGTAACAAGTTTAAATTTATTAGCTTACAGAGTTATTCATTCATGTCATCCTCTTTACAATTTAATTATACCGTGAAAACAAAACATCGATAGATCATTCTTATATTCACATATTGGATCAAGATCGGAAGAGCGTCGTGTAGGGACATTCTTACTTTCTCATATCAGATCAGTGGTAAAAGTATTTAGATTAGATAGATCAGTGATAAAATTAGTTAGATAAGATGTCGTCATTAGCCGGGACAGCTCTTCCAGTGGACTGTTTCCGATTTCGTAACACATGATTGCTAACTATTACGATGGAAAGTGTGGAAGTAAGTCAACTCTTAAACTAAAATATATGTTAGGATAATATTGAAAATAGCGATAAATAATAAAAGAGCATAATAAAATAAAATAGGACAGGTCAGAGTTAACTTCCTCACAAATATACATATACATATATATATAAATACCTATGCATATATGAAACAAGATAGGCTGAATTGATTTTTACAAATTAACAAATGTATCTCCTAATGCTTTTTAAGATTGTCAGTATCATTATCACATGCATCAATGTCCACGTATAAAGAAACGAAACTGATCAACAATTTGATTTACAATAATAAAATATAAAAATTTTCAAATTATTTATGCGGCTATTGATTTATTAATTTATCAGCATTATTCAATCTGTGATTATTTCATGATTTTCACTAATGTAAGTTTTTACTATGTAGAAGAATCTGTATTTGAGATTAATTCATGTATTTCTTGATGCCTTGGTTTAAGATTAATGTCATTTCACATATTGTTTTGATATACAAGTTTTCATACTTCGTACAATTGTATAAATTTCATAATGCCATGGAAAAGAGGGAACTCTTTAGGTAGATTAACTCCTGCTGCTAAAAAATTGTGTTTAATTCGAGAAAATGAATTATTAGATCAAACAAATTCTAATAAAGAGAGAGAGAGAGAGAGAGAGACAAAGAAGGAAACATTCGAAAAGACACACATTTCAAATGGAAAACGTATCTATTCATGAAATATTTCAGAATTCATTGAAGAAAATCCTGAATGTGATCTAAAAAGTTATAATTTAAGAAAAAGAGAAACTTAAGTACAATGCCATGAACTGCTCGAGCAATGTCAGGCACAGGTCTACTAGTATATATGTTACAGGACAAACCCGAATTCAGGAAATACTAGAATTTCCTACGCAAACCTGAATTCAGGAAATACTAGAATTTTCTAGTCAAAACGAGAACGTCCTAACGATTGTTGGACATTCTAATATTTCCTAGGCTGAACTCAAAATGCCAAACATTTCTTATTCAAAATCCGGAATTTCTAGTTTTCCTAGTCAAAATCCGAAGTGGCAAATAGTTAAAACAAAAGTCTTTATTTCTCATGTATTCCCACTCAGAATTCGATATTTACCAGCAGAAATTTCTTTCTTTAGAAAATATCTGCAAGGATAAGCAAATCTCATTGAGGAAGGTTGCAATCTGCACCAGTGGAAGTGCCTATATAGGGCTAAATCCACTTTAAATGCACAAAGCATTGTGTATCTAAATTACATTTGTACAAAAAGAATATAACATTTTGTATAATTCTAAATGCCACAAAAGCCTACCTTGCAAAAGAGATACCTAGTTATGTTTTTCAATTTAAAAAATTTTTACTTCATATTTTATGTTCAACTTCGACTAATAAAAACATTAAAATATTTGTCCATAAAAAAATAAAAAAATTGGCAATTTCAGTTCTTTAAAGTCAACCATCTAATAACAATGAATGAGAGTTAGCTTTGTCTTCAATAATGAATAAAGAGCACTAATGGCAGTAGTGACTTTAACAAACTAATTTATTTCAAACTAACGATTATTTTAAAATAAATTAGTTTGTTAAAGTCACTATTACTGTTAGTGCTCTTTATTTGTTATTGTATTAGTGTTACAGGCAGTTGATATTTTGTTTTATCTGCTTTGTCTTCAATTTGTTTTATTTCATTTTCTCAAAAGAAAATAACAATGAAATTGTTATTTCCTATCAAATGATAAAAATATGCAGTATGTTCATTATAATAATATTTTTAATCAATTCATGTTTTTAATCAATTAACAATTTTTGTATTCATGGTATTACTATAAATACAAAAATAAAAAACAAAACTAGATACCTCTTATTTATTTTTGCGAGATAGGCTTTTGTGGCATTTAGAATTACGCAAAATATTATTCTTTTTGTACAAACATAATTTAGATACACAATGCTTCAAGCATTTAAGGTGGATTTAGCCCTATGTGCGTACTTCCACTTGCGCAGATTGCAACCTTCCTCAATGAGATTTGCTTATCCTTGCAGATATTTTCTAAAGAAAGAAATTTCTGCTGGCAAATATCGAACTCTGAATGGTAATACATGAGAAATGAAGACTTTTATTTTAACTGTTTGTCACTTTGGGTTTTGACTAGAAAAAACTAGAAATTCCGCACTTTCAAAAAGAAATGTTTGGCATTTCGAGTTCAGCCTAGGAAATACTAGAACGTCCGACAAGCGTTAGGACATTCTCGTTTTGGCTAGGAATTTCTAGTATTTCCTGAATTCGAGCTTGTCCTGTAACATATAAATAAAAATAATTAACCATACAATCAATGTAGATTTACACACACAAACACTCATACATACATACATACATACATACATACATAAGGGCCGGGCCCTCGTGGGTTCGGGACACCATCCCCCGTGTTAGTCGACACCTGAACCGTAGCTGTTAGTCGGCACGTAATATCCACTTCCAATTTAATTTGTTGTGTAAAACAAGGCAAATACCAATCCATTTTAAGGAGAAACACACTTTTATTAATTATAAATACCAACTTATCTATGAAACAAACAATAATTATTTCCTGGCGACTTCTTGTTAAAGTCCAAACTGCCTCCTTCTCTAAAGAACTCCTCGTAACAGCACTGCTCCATGGACAATTACGTTGGACAGCCAAAATAAGAATAAGAAAATCAGCATAAACGGCAAAAACACCAGTCATTTCCCCAAGACGCACCAGTAGTCATCGGACGGAAAGAACCATTATAGCGATAGTGATACCACCAACCATACTTATAGTACGTGACATTTACATAATTGTATAAACCATTTTACAAAATATTATAACATCAAAAGAATTAATATTGAAACATCAAAAGAATTAATATTATAACATCAAAAGAATTAGTACATATTTTCTGCCTACAGTGAAATAATTTAATAACACAAAAAAAACTTCTCGTAATTGTTCAAGTGACGAACAACATCCAATATGGTGGCCTCCTGGGACAGCGGAACCGGTAAGTCCTCTCTCTCCTTACACATATATACATATGCATTTTACACCATATTAAACCATATCATACCAAACTATATATAAAAATATAAAACGTGATTAGTGAATATAGAACTAGAGAATAAATTGTCAAAAATTAATAAAATTTAATAATTTATTGAAACTAATAATAGTTGTAATTTTGTGTTTAATAAATTAATTTATTTCAAACAAGATAACAAAGCCAAAACAAATCAGTAATAGTAACTTGTTTTAATTCACAAATAAACTTAACCTGTTATATGTCGAAAGTGAAAAAAAATGATTGGAAGCAGGTAAGTAAATAATTAAGCCTAATTATCCTAAAGATAACAAATTCAAACTACTGCTAATGAAATAGCACCAAAGTTTTACAATACAAAGGTAGGCAAAAATATGAATAGACATTTCAATAAAACTTTTAAAGTTGTTTTTCTTATATACAGATAGTCCTCGACTTACAATTGGGTCCACTCCCAACATCTCCATTGTAAGTCAATTCTGATGTAAGTCGAAGCCTTTTTTAATTTTTGATTTGTTTTAATATTTTCATAAATTAGATTTCTATTTAACTTAAAACAATTGAAAATGTATAAATTATTTATTAATACAATTAAATATATAAATACAAAATTAAGAAAGAAAAATTTAAGAATTTAATAAATTTTTTCATCTGCAGTAGAATTTCTCTTACTATTTATGATAGGGTTACAATGAGATACAAAAATTGCAATGAGAGAAATAAACATTTCGATTGCTGATTAGCAACTAACGTGTCAAAGGCTGTGTAAAGCTTTAAAAGTTAGAAGACATTAAGTTAAAAGTGAATGAATCAAACTAGCAGCTATTGCATATTGTTGAAAGGATTTGCTTGCTGACTAATGGCAACATTGTGATGCGTTTATAAAAGCAATGTGATATATGTGTGTATATCAGTGGTTCTCAACCTTTTTTCTGTTGAACACATTTTATTATTTTAAAATTTGGCGGCACACCTAAATATTTTAAATGATAATGAAAATCGTTGTTGAATTTAAATTAACAAATTATTGTATTTATTGTTATTACATTCAGATTATAGACATACTTGTACACGGGATCATTAAATGGCAATCCATTTTGGCTGTCACAGAAATTTGACTGTTAGATTTTCTTAACAATACTCTATTTATAGGAATTGGTAGGACTGCAAAAAAATATCCAGCCAACCACGTTCACTATTAACATATATGATTCATACAATTACATACATGCAATTCTTATACATACATACAATTCATTCTTAATTTTTTGCGACACAGTGGTTGAGAACCACTAGTGTATATGCAGGCAGAAAAGTTGAATTAGAGAATTTTTGATAATAATTTTTGGTCATCATAAGTGCAAATCGTCATAAATCGAAGACTACCTGTTTGTTTGCAATTTAAATTATTTTTATCCCCTCCTTAATGAATGCACTTAAATTTGTATGTAAACAAAGTTATTAATTTTTTACATTGTAGTTTTATTTTTCTTAGTGTTGCTTTATTTTTTTTTTTACCTGCAAACTTTCATTTTTTAACTTTAAACTATTGGAAATATGGTCAATGCATATGGGATATTTGTATTAAATCTTCTGTATTTGTTGACATATTATTGTTACTATAGAGACATTCTTTTTAGAAAGCATTTTTAATTTGCTCATTTTGAAAGTTTGTGTCAATGAAGGCTGAAAGAACTACCACTCAAACTGTAACAGACTTTATTGAAATGTTGATTCATATTTTGCTTGTGTTTGGGCTGTAAAACTTTAAGTCTAATTAGTATGCAGAAAATTAAAATCATCATATTTTGCTTAATTTTCATCGAAAGCTTTTGTGATTTTTGTTCTCAATCTACATTTTGTTCAAATTTTTTTTTTCAGACGTTTTTCATTCTATATGAGAAATTGCTGAAAAAAAAATGAAATAAAATTGCTGAAATTGCTTGAATAGCCCAATCGACAGATATAATCTATAGATTGTGATATCTCACAATCTATAGATTATATTAAACTTTCAAACAAAAGTTGTTTATCACAGTTCTATCCAATTATGCCCAAATTGGTATATGTTTTCATTGGAGATTTCAAAGTTCACCCCTTGTGCTTCTACTTGTAGTGGGTCCACAAAATTTTTATTGTGACCATTCAATTCTACAGATATACTTTGGTAATAAAAAATTTTTCTCCCATCTTCCTACCTCATCGTGTTTCTGAGAAAAAAGGGTGGTAAAGGTGGTAAGTTACACCCTGTATATAAACATTTAGCCATCCAATGAAATATTTGATATTTTTGGATAGTAGATGAACCTCTAAATAAAACAAGCCATAAATGAAGAAAATCTGACCATATTTTGGAAAAAATAGATTAAAAAAACCAATTAATATGCTTATTTTAATTATTGAATAATAATTGATATGTAGTGTAATTAGTTCAAAATTTACATAAATTTGTTGATATGTTTTTTTATAATTTCAATAATTTTAATTTAATTTTTTATAAATTTTAAAATTTATATCAAGAAATTTAATATAAAAAAAAATTGTCTCCTCTCATATATAAACAGCTATAATAATCTTTACTTTGCTCTAATTGGAGGTTATGGTTGACTTCTCACAGCACTCCCAATAACATACGGTCTATAGTGTAATAATTTTGGCAGGAAAAGCTCAGGAGAGAAATGGCAGCAATAAAACAATGGCTGAGCTCAGAAAATGCTCAGAGAATTCTCTGCTGGAGAAGCTAAAGTATGATGTCATGACCTGTGGAGATTGCAAGACAATGTGATTTGTTGAATGGCTTGGGATCCAGCCTTCAACAAATCACATATTCTTCGGATGTGATATCATTCTTTAGCTTCTTTAGCAGAGACTTTTGGGGCATTTTCTGAACTCATCCAATAAAAGTTCCAAACCTCTTTTAATGGGAGATCTTTGTTTACATTAGTATTTTCTTGTTTTTTGACAAAATTACTGTGAAAATGAAGTAAAATATCAGTGATCAATAAAATATATTGCCTATATTAATAGAATTAAACAATATTTTGGTATTATCTATATGTTTTTAAACTTTAAGATTTTTATGAATCATATAAAATCTAATATTTATCTATAATATTTTTTTTAAATTTAAAATTTTATCAATTTTATTTCAATATATAACCACCTAAATATATCAATCTAGAATATAGACAAAGAAAGGGAAAAAAGGCTAATTTTTCAAAAAATATTCAATCAAATAAGTTTTCATAAAAACCTTTTAAAATAAAGATTTTTGGACAGAAAACATTTAGGAATTATTGTCATAAATTCATTATGCTCCTTTTTCAAAAACTTTAAACACAACTGCAATAAAGTAATTAGGATGAGCTAAATTGCAATTTTAAAATTCTATTATTTATTCCTGCCAAGTTTTATATGATGTCCTTAGCTGCTGGAAATAAATGACTTTGGATGTTAAATAAAAGCAAATAATAAGCCTAAAAAGTAAGATAAATCGGTTATTCAAAAACGTTTTCGGCTATCCACGTAGCCTGCCTCAGTTGTAATACAGACCAAAGAAGCTTCTTCCCTTTTTCTCATCAGGCCAAATCGGGGAACCAATTAATGGCTGGTTCCTAACATCAACAAACTGCAGGTGGAAAGTTATCCTTCCAAACACATTAACAAGAAAACATGACAAAACATTTCTAAAATAACATTATAACAATTACAATTATCATCAAACCTCGAAATTTAGGTATAGAGCCAAAAATAATAATAAAATACTAACTATAAACTCCATCATAAAAAACAGAGTTACATAAACACGGGCTGTTCGAAAAACATCCACGTTAAGGAAACACTACACTACTACTCGGTCCCCGACCTACTCTTAAGCCCTTTAACAAAAAATTGAAATCGGCCAATTATTATAATAATTGGCAGATTTCAATTTTAACCTTTTCTAGCTAAAGTAATTTTATAGATTTTAATTTTAATATTATTATTAGATTTTAATGTATTACTATTATTTTGTATTTACTCTTTGAGACTTGTTAATTTATGATTGATGTATAATTATTTAGATTTTATTATTTTGTAATTTTAGTTGATATGTATCTTTTACTAAATTAGTCGAATTTATTGGAAAATATTATATCTGTGCAATATGTATGAAAAGAATATTGATTGCTGTACTTGACTTGAAATATTATTCTGTAAGGACAGATTTATAGATACAGTGATCTAAGATGGTTTTGTTAAAGGGCTTAAGAGTAGGTTGGGTGTAAACTATATGTTTCCTTAACATGGATGTTTTTCGAATAGCTTGTGTTTATGTAACTCTGTTTTTTATGATGGAGTTTATAGTTAGTATTTTATTATTATTATTTTTTGCTCTATACCTAAATTTCGAGGTTTGATGATAATTGTAATTATTATAATGTTATTTTAGAAATGTTTTGTCGTGTTTTCTTGGTAATGCGTTTGGAAGGATAACTTTCCACCTGCAGTTTGTTGATGTTAGGAACCGGTCACTGATTGGTTCCCTGATTTGGCCTGATGAGAAAGGGGGGAGAGAAGCTTCTCTGGTCTATATTATAACTGAGGCAGGCTACGTGAATAGCCGAAAACGTTTTTGAATAACCGATTTATCTTACTTTTTTGGCTTACTGTTTACTTTTATTTAATATCTAAAGTAAGAAGTTTTCCTTATTCATTATGACTTTGGACGTATTGTCATATTGGTAGCATGCTATAAGTTAAATAATAAAATTAATATCTCCACTTCTAATACCAAAAAAAGTCATCAAATTGGTTAAGTTTAAACTGAAAGAGATTTATTTTAATCATTCTATGTGTTTGAGTCAGAGCTAACATTGGCATAAATAACATCTTTCTAAAGACCTACATGTTGGCATATTTAGATAATTTGTACAACAATTTAAGGTTTTAGTGATAAGCAAATTGACCAATTACCAATTAGTTAGCTGATTAATCATATTTTTAAAGGCAGTCAAGTCTTGAGATTACCAACTGAGGAGGACCGTAGTAGGCCGAAACGTTTCCGGGAAAACAATTGTATTATTATTATATGTAATGTATATTATATATATCTAATAATAAAACAGTGTATTTATCCTGCTTCAAGTGCTGTTGTGATTTCTTGTGTTATTAGAAGCAGCAGAAATCAGTTGTTTATACTGTAAGCGCCGGATATTGGAATCAGTGGTTAATAGAATCAGCCGTGTAATAGAATCTAATTTAGTAGAACGGAAACAAATCAGCAAATTTACTGCTTTTATTTTCGTTTATTAGAATCATGTTTTTGGTTTATGGAATCAACTGAGTCCATTAGCAGAAAAAAAAAATCGCCCAACAAAACACTCTAATATAGCCTATCAATTCTTAAACTCAGGACTTTTCGACAGTGAACAACTCTCCAATCAAATTAAACTTAAAAATTTTTGGTTGCAAACAATTCATTACTGTTGAGAGAAGAGAATAAAAATAAAGGGAAGAGAGTTTTCTCAGCTGGAGGTCAGCTAGTGTCCGGAGCAATTTCAATTTTGGTTTTGATTTTATTATTGTTGTGCTGTACTGTATTATTGTACTGTACCTGTATTTGCGATGACTTCCAAATGCAAAGATGTGACTTTAGATGAAAAGGTAAAAATTTTGTGAAGATACGAGGAATTGTTTTTAAATTTAGTATTGCAATGAGATGCAGCAGCAAAATTAGGAGCAAAATTAATAATTTTTTTGAAAATAATTTGAATCAAACGAAAATAATTGATTTTTTAAATAAAAATGTCTAAAAATACTGTACTATGTCTTTTATTTTCCTATAATACTAAAGTAGGCCGCAAAACGAATGCAGTAATAAAATCGCCGGTTATTATATTCAAAATGGCTACGACCAACGTGATTCTAATAAGTGACACTTACTGTAGTTAAGTAATTTTATATTGTTCAATAATGTTAAAGTAACTAATAGTAACAGTTGATGTTTTTTTTAAATGTCCTGTAATTAGCCTTATTGTAAAAGAAGTCAGCTATTTTGCTAGAATTAGTTTCTATGATCTCTTTCATTATAATTTTTACAAATGCATTTATGTATTTACAATACATGCATGAGTCATCATTTTTTAGAAAAATATTGAAATAGATAGGTACTGCACTCAATATCATATTTAAATCCTAACTCGCTAAAAAAATTAGTTTGTTTGAAACAAATGTGGATTTGTGATGCTTTATTCAAGATTCTGGATGTTATAGCTATTCTCATTGATAGTTGGCAGAATTCATCCAATGACATCTCATAAAAAACTGATTAAACTAGACAAATAAGTTTTATTTTTGTTTTATGTTGAATTTGCAGGGTTTCAACTATGTAATCTTCATTGCATAGTTGGCATGTAAGGGAACTTATCATTATTTAAGAATTGAAAGTGACTTAATGCACAGTTTATATGATTATTTTTATCAGTTTAAGTGTAGCAGCTAAAAATAATTCTATAATAAATTGAAAACATTAATTTTATTTTCCTGCTAAAAGTACTTTTATTTCTAATCATACCTATTTGGATCATGCACATAATGCCATACCACTTAAAACTTTCAGATTTCAGAGCTTTCTGAATTTCAGAATTTTGGATAAGTAATTTTGAACCTTTATTACTTATTCCTATTTTTTGGAAAATGCAATTGAAATTGTTCTATTCAGAATTATATACAAATGTGCAAGGAGAATCTGTACATCATAGAAATAAAAATAAAAAAGTAACAAACTGTAATAACAATTCATATTGAATAAGTGGTACAGTAATTATACAGTAATATGTGGTACAATAATTCAATAGCATTATCTATTTAAGCAACTTTTTGATCACTTTATATTATGTAAAATAATTATACTTGGATAATACCATATGATGATCTATTTTACTTGCCATCATATGGGTTTATTCAGGTTAATCAGTCAGTTATGCTATTGGATTTTAAGAGTTTTATTTTGACTTTTGATTTATAGGATTTTTTACTATATTAATTTAATATATTTAATGTTACTTAACATTACTACTATAATGTTTTTCTCAGATCAGTTAACACATTTTCCCTCAGACTGTAATTTTATGATTCTGAAAAAAAAAAAAAAAATGAAATATAAACATGACAGTTTTTTATATCTTTCATTTTAGTGTATTTTTATAAAAAATGCTTTATATATACAGTTATTGTGATATATATATATATATCACAGCTATAATCTATAAATATGAAAAGATGGTTAAATCACCTTGATGGATTTACACTGTTTATGAACTTTGTTCAAAAGTAATTTAATTAATTGAATAATCTTTTCGAATATTCAATTAATTATAGTGACATTTAAACAAACCTGAAGTTTATTTAAATGTTAATAGGATAAAAACACCATTTCAAAGTTACTACTGAAATCATTTTATCCAAAAACATTTTAAATACAGATGAAATATGTTTTGGCTCATAAAATATTTATTTTATTAGAGTATTGTATATCCCCCTTTTGAATGGATTAATGAAGAGCATGGAAGTCAATAATGCTGATTGTTTATTATTTCTAAATTAAATATGAAAATATCTAAAAAGTCACAAATCACATGATATAGTATTATAAAATAATACTAATGCATATATATGATATATGTATATAATAAACATTGAAAATAATGTAAATAAATTGTGATAAAGAAATAGTCTCTAAATTTCAAATATTCCCATTGGATAAAATATTCAGAATCCATAGAGATTTCATCCATTATTTCAAAAAATCTGCACATAAGCAATCTGTTAAAAAGAGAGTTTTATAATAATCAAAATTTATTTTGATATACATAAAAATTATGAAAATTATATTGTTTTAAAATGTACTGGAGACTATAGATTTTATTTTAAAAATTACTCTATATGAAATGTTTATTAATATCAAATTTTAAAATATATTTTAGGTAATCGATGTATAAGTGGTCAGCAGTTAAGTCAAGATGGTCATGTTGTAAATGATTCTCATGCTGAAGTTGTGACAAGAAGGGGCTTTTTAAGGTATATATTTAAAGAATACATGTTGAAATATAATATCATTTAATAGATTCTAGAAGTTTATTAATTTTCTGTTCTTCGGTATAATTATGTTTAACAACTATATTTTCAGAAGAAAAATTAATATTATGTATCTAATCATCATTACCTGAATACAAGGCAAAACAAAATATAATGTTGAATATGTACAAATAAGGATAAATAGTAAGACAGGTTGAATTTCAATTTTTCAGTATACTTTGTTTCAGATCATTGCCAGATTAGCTATTTTGTTGGACTAACAAAGGTCGCACAATAATAATTCATCAGTAAGCTTCTAAATCATTAATTATACTCCTTTCACCTCTCTAAATCTTGATAGATCTTAAGAACAAACCACTGCTTATACTAAAATATATCATTCAGTAGAAAAATAGCACTAAATCGCAGTAAAGTTTATAGTATTTATTAAACAGAATAACGCTAACATTTTCGGCTATAACGCCATCATCAGGCATATTCAAATTCAAACATTCTACAAAAAGAACATACAGTTTCCATCCTAGATAGTTTAAGTTTGCCTTGATTTTTTTCACGGTCTCCATACTCCCTTATTTATAGTGTACTTCCACGGTTGCAGAGGTTTCCAGGCTAGGTGGTTGTTCAATAACCTTTCTTTTCTACTTCTTTTTAGAATCTCTATTGTCTCCATAATTATTGGTTTCATTCTTTGTGCAATTGGTTTCACTATCTTTGCTTCTTCTCATTTTACGTTCAAATTGTTAGAGTACACCTCTGTTGCCAAGGCCATAGTTTACATACCTTGTGTTATGTCATTCTTATATTCTAATAATCCTTTTCTTAAATTCCTTGATGTGACCCCTATATATGATGCCTCCTCTTGAGTTTGTGTGTTGTTAGTTGGGATCCTATACACCCCACTTTTTTTTTCTGCTATTCTAGTGATATTCTAGAAAAACACAGATATACGAAACAACTAATAAACAAAACATTCAAAGAAATAAAGATTAGTAGAGAAAGAAAAGAAGGCAGTAGAGGGGTCGAGCAAAATCAGAACAACACTGTTAGTAACCAAACAATAGAACAAAGTTATGAGGTAATATCAGATATGTTAGGAAGATATAGAATAGTATAAAAAGCCATTAAGATAAAAGAAACTGGCTTACAAAAGATCTAGTACAATCTCCAATTTGCTAAAAAACGTAAAAGATAAATACAGCGGGCACTTTCATTGCTTTACAACAGCCATTTGCTTCCCAGGAAATTGCAGCCAAGACTACTTTATCCCGTGGCATAGAGTGGGTTGTTCAATTAGAGCACCATAAAGAATATTATTGCTGTTTATGTGAGATGAGACCATTTTTGTATATGTTAGATTTTTGATATAAATTGAAAAATTTATAAAAAGTACTGTTAAAAATTGTACAAATGATGTAAAAACAAATTAATAAATATGAAATATTAATAAAAACAACAATATTTCATTGAATTTTTATAGTTTTTTAATAACTTCATTTCTGTAACTTCATTCAACAAAAGTTATGTAACACTTGGATTTTTATAAATAATTTCTGCAAATTTTAGCTGAATTTCTTGATTCTTGGCTTGTTTTGCTCAGAGAAAATAGGCTGTCTAAATATATCAGCTATTTAATTAAATCACTAAAATTTCATACAAAAATAATCATGTTTTCTGCAATCTTATTTATGGAATAAAAAGTTATGAAAAAATAAAACTCCAAAATATACTTAAATTGTTAGGAAGAGTGAGAACTAATCTATAAAATTCGAAAAATTCTGTTGAAAATTAAGTGAGCTCTGATATTTAAATTTTTTGCATATTAATTAGGCTTAATTTTAATTATTGTTCAATATGCAATTACAGGTAGAAATTGATAAGTGCATCACTCAAGATTTAGAGGCTGATTTTACTAACTATTTTCTGGAAGTTGTTTGTTATAAATATGCAGTTTTAATATGCCAACCTATGCAAGTTAAAATTTTTTTGTTATTGTTTGCTTGTTGTAATCATAAACTTGTTATAATTAAATTTTATTGGTATAAATCTCAAAATCATTTTTCTTTCTTTTCATAAGTTTACATACAAAAATTTCTTGTTTATAATGTATAACTTCCTTAAAACAGAGAACAAAATTAATATGTATATAAAGAAAAAATCACATAATTTTAGCATATTTTGTTAAATTACGAAAATAATGAAAATTGAAAATTATTCCAGAAAAAATGTAGGAATTATGCCTTAATTTTTGAATTGCTTGTTACTCATCATTCAGTAAAATAACTGATCAACAGTCATCTATACTTGTGGTGAGTTGGCTTTTCACATGAAGCATGGGATTCAAAGGTCTAGGCCGGATCTCCTTGAAAAATTTTGAGTATAGAAATGAAATTTTGAGTAAAAAGTGTTTTTATTATAGAAATGAAATTGTACCTTTATTCCCCCAGCTGGAAAGTGAAATACTTTACAAGGCAATTCCTGCTAACAGTATTGTTGAACTTAAATTTATAGAAGAGTTATACACTGGTCTGGCTATAATTATTACAAAGCTATTGATGATGGAATTATAAATTAGAGACTGCAATTTGTTTTTTCATAGTTAAAGTAATGATCAGAAAGAAAAAATTTATATAAAATATAAAATATTTATACAACTTCTTTACTACGCTGCTCCATAATTTCGACACACTAGTATAATAGTAAAATTTTCAGCTCACTTTGGCAGGATGTAAACGCAATCCGTACAAGTTAAAAACGGTTTTTAACTTGTACGGATTGCGTTTACATCCTGCCAAAGTGAGCTGAAAATTTTACTATTATACTAGTGTGTCGAAATTATGGAGCAGCGTAGTAAAGAAGTTGTATAAATATTTTATATTTTATATAAATTTTTTCTTTCTGATCATTACTTTAACTATGAAAAAACAAATTGCAGTCTCTAATTTATAATTCCATCATCAATAGCTTTGTAATAATTATAGCCAGACCAGTGTATAACTCTTCTATAAATTTAAGTTCAACAATACTGTTAGCAGGAATTGCCTTGTAAAGTATTTCACTTTCCAGCTGGGGGAATAAAGGTACAATTTCATTTCTATAATAAAAACACTTTTTACTCAAAATTTCATTTCTATACTCAAAATTTTTCAAGGAGATCCGGCCTAGACCTTTGAATCCCATGCTTCATGTGAAAAGCCAACTCACCACAAGTATAGATGACTGTTGATCAGTTATTTTACTGAATGATGAGTAACAAGCAATTCAAAAATTAAGGCATAATTCCTACATTTTTTCTGGAATAATTTTCAATTTTCATTATTTTCGTAATTTAACAAAATATGCTAAAATTATGTGATTTTTTCTTTATATACATATTAATTTTGTTCTCTGTTTTAAGGAAGTTATACATTATAAACAAGAAATTTTTGTATGTAAACTTATGAAAAGAAAGAAAAATGATTTTGAGATTTATACCAATAAAATTTAATTATAACAAGTTTATGATTACAACAAGCAAACAATAACAAAAAAATTTTAACTTGCATAGGTTGGCATATTAAAACTGCATATTTATAACAAACAACTTCCAGAAAATAGTTAGTAAAATCAGCCTCTAAATCTTGAGTGATGCACTTATCAATTTCTACCTGTAATTGCATATTGAACAATAATTAAAATTAAGCCTAATTAATATGCAAAAAATTTAAATATCAGAGCTCACTTAATTTTCAACAGAATTTTTCGAATTTTATAGATTAGTTCTCACTCTTCCTAACAATTTAAGTATATTTTGGAGTTTTATTTTTTCATAACTTTTTATTCCATAAATAAGATTGCAGAAAACATGATTATTTTTGTATGAAATTTTAGTGATTTAATTAAATAGCTGATATATTTAGACAGCCTATTTTCTCTGAGCAAAACAAGCCAAGAATCAAGAAATTCAGCTAAAATTTGCAGAAATTATTTATAAAAATCCAAGTGTTACATAACTTTTGTTGAATGAAGTTACAGAAATGAAGTTATTAAAAAACTATAAAAATTCAATGAAATATTGTTGTTTTTATTAATATTTCATATTTATTAATTTGTTTTTACATCATTTGTACAATTTTTAACAGTACTTTTTATAAATTTTTCAATTTATATCAAAAATCTAACATATACAAAAATGGTCTCATCTCACATAAACAGCAATAATATTCTTTATGGTGCTCTAATTGAACAACCCACTCTATGCCACGGGATAAAGTAGTCTTGGCTGCAATTTCCTGGGAAGCAAATGGCTGTTGTAAAGCAATGAAAGTGGACAAGATGGCTAAGAAGAAAGCTAACAAGAGGATACAACAAGAGCAAAATGATATACAGTACTACTCTCTCGACATGAATGGTATATTATTGAGATACAAAAGGAAGTTAGAGAAAGCTACTGGCAAAAAAATTACTTTTAATAGAAAAAACACCCTTTTTAACACTATTAGAAACGATAAAGATAAGATTAACCCTCTTTATATTCCAGGGGTATACCAGATCCCAGCCATTGACAGAGACTTCGACCAGCAAGTAACATACATAGGTTATACCGAAAGGTCGCTAGATAAAAGAATTAAAGAACACAAGAATGATATTAAAAATAACACTTTATGTACAGCATTAGCACAAAGGGCCCACAACTGTGAACTGGATATAGATTGGAGCAATGCAAAAATTATTAGAGGTGAACAAGATTTTAGAAGAGGGAAGGTGGCAGAGACTCTAGCGATCTAC
>AYEL01075741.1:0-19909 GCA_000484575.1 Olivierus martensii
AAAAAAAAAAAAAAAAAAAAAATGAAACACATAATAAGCTTGTTTCATGACCTTTAAAATTTAAAATGTTTAATACATTATCTATTATTATTAGAAATAAAAGTTGTAACATAGAAGAAAAAAGATAGTATTTTTATCATAATTCAGAAAATAAAAATATTTTTGTTTTTTTTTCACTAAGAAATAGAATTTTAAAAGCAATTCTTAAAATCTATAAAAAAATAAATAAAAACATACCTGCATTGTCCAACTGATGTCATATCAGCATTTTTAATTCCTTGACTAAGAAGAGAAGATAAATCTCTCTCAAGCATCCAGATATCTTGTAAATTCTTTTTGACAAGTGGTTTTATCCTATAAAATTTTTTTTTTAAGTTTTGATACTTAAGAAATGTTTATTTAATGATAAATAGATTAATTTAAAAAATGCATAATTACTTGTAATCTTAACAAATAAAATCAAAATTATAAATTTTTTAAGCAAATTAATGTTTTGGTATTTGATGCTTCTTAAACAATTTTATTTATAATAATATTTAATATAGCCATTTTACTATAAACTATTTACAATATTTAGTTAGTAAAAATAGCATAAAGCAGTCCAACACAAGATATAAATAGTAATAATAATAATAATAATAATAATAATAATAACTGCAATAGAAAGACTTAGCCTGCCAAGAAAAGGAGGAGGAAGAGGTTTGATCGATATCACAACCCTATGTAATAAACAAATAATTTAAAAGAATATTTTTATAGCAAAGAAAATTCCTCATTATTTCATACAGCAATTATCAAAGCAGATGTTCATCATACTCCGTTGGATCTCTCTAATGCAAGACTCAAAGAAATTATCCCTAAAGAAAAACACATTCAAAATTGGATTCAAAAAACCTTACATGGCAGACACTCTAATGAAATTCCCCAATCCTATGCTGACAGGTTAGCTTCTATTGCTTGGCTCACTTATGCAGGAACTTTCCCTGAAACTGAAGCTTTTATGATTGCCATACAGGATCAAATAATCCCAACTAAAAACTATAGGAAATTTATCTTAAAAGACAGCACTGTTGAAAACAACAAGTGCAGAGCCTGCAATCAAGCCTCTGAAACAATACAACATATAACTTCAGGATGCTCCATGATAGCTCAAACAGATTATAAACATAGACATGATCAAGTGACTAAAATAATCCATCAAAAGATAGCAATAATGCACAAACTTCAAGATGATAGAAACCCTATTATAAATATATAATATTGTGTTTGGTATATAAATATATACCAAACACAATATTAGAAAATAGCTCTCATAAATTGTACTGGGATAGAAGCATCATTACTGACAAAACTGTCCACCACAATAGACCTGACATAATCTTGATTGATAAGAACAATAAAACTGTTTATTTCATTGACATTGCTGTGCCTAATTCAAGTAACCTGCAAACTATTTTAAAAAAACTCCACAAATATTCAGACCTTTCCATAGAAATTAAAAACCAATGGCATATGGAAAAAGTAATTACTATTCCTGTTGTCCTCTCCACTACAAGTGCTATCCCACATACTTTTCATTCCAGCTTAAAAACTAAAGCTGCATAAAAATATCTATATACAGCTTCAGAAAACAGTAATCATTTGTACCTGCAATCTCACCAGAAAATTCTTCAATACCAACTACAATCCTGAATCTGAACTCTCTTAAACCTTTTATCTTGGCTGTTATGGTACTCTTTATCTTGGCTTCTGCCCAATTCTGAGACCAGGCACCACTGGTTTATCACAGAGCATTACAAATTGTAAACAACAATACTAATAATAATAAAAATAATAATAAATTATTATTACTTTCAATCATTATAACTTATCTACATCAATTTCCGAACTAAACTTTAATTCAGATGTTGATGTAAGCTTGTTGCAGATGATTGAAAATATTCCTTTAATAGTAATGAAATATTTTTCTGCCTAATATCGGATTGATTTTTTTGGAATATTGTAAATTGGTAAATGTCTACAATACTTGTACAGTGAAACCTCTCTATGTTGGACACATTTGGTTCCTTCAAAATATGTTCAACTTAGAGAGGTGTCCAACATAGAGAGATTCATAAAATCAAATTTTTTCTAAACATATTAAACAATAAATTTTTGTATCAATGCAAACCTTTATTCAGTTAGAGGTGTCCAACATAGAGAGATTCATAAAATCAAAATTTTTTCTAAAAGATGTCCAACATAGAGAGATTCATAAAATCAAAATTTTTTCTAAACATACGCCAACATAGAGAGATTCATAAAATCAAAATTTTTTCTAAACATACTAACATAAAATTTTCATGTCAGTGCAAAACTTTATTCAAATCAAATTGGAAACCTTGTCTCAATTTTATTCAAATCAAATTGAAATCCTATTATTATTTTAAATAAAAAACTCAAAAATTTAAATACACACTGCAGCTGTCAGTGCTTTCAACATAACACCTATCTATTTGAAAAGAAGTCTGTAAATAGAGTTTTCCTTTTTTTATATTTAATTTAGACTTCATCCACATATTTTCAATTTTATTTTTTCTTATACCAAATAGAGTTTCACCAATCTCTTGTTCATTATTAGAAAATGCTTATCGTTCAAATTTCTCTACATATTCCAAAACTGTTTCATGATCATTCAGTTCCTCTTCTAACAAAGTCTATATAAGCTGGATATAATCTTTTCAATTAAAATCACTGGCTTTAAAATTTTCATATTCATGATGGACAAGATTGTTGTCAAGATTTGAAAAATCTTCAGTTAAAATTTTATGATAATAGTTCTCAGGAAGAGCACTTAATTCTTCTCCTAGATCAAAGTTATTGATCTCTTGCATTCCTTCCTCAGTGAAATCTATAAGGCCCAGCTTTCTAAAAACATTTCCGAATAGTTAATTGTGAAACTTCTTGTCATGCTACATAAATCCATCTCACTTCTTGTCATGCAACATAAATCTATCTCACTGCATCCAGAATAGTAAATGATCAACAACTCGCTTCTTTTTGCATCCAGAATAGTAAATGATCAGCAACTCGCTTCTTTTGGTCTGATGTCAGTTTATTTGATTTTCTTTTACCGCTTTTTAAGATCTCTAACGCTTTTGGTCTGTCAGTTTATTTAATTTTTTTTTTACTGCTTTTTAACATCTCTAAGGAAAGTTTAATCACAGCAACAGAAGAAACAGCAGAGAATTGATCAAAGTTATAAACTTTTAGTTTAAAGCTGTTAATGAATTTGATTATAATATAAAATAATAAGATATTTATAAAATTATAAATTTATTGCAAATATATATCGAATGTATGTTTTTATATTTTTACATTATAGTATTTAAGCTTTGTAGTTAATATGATATAGATGTTTTAATTTTCAAATGTTAAAGAATTCGTATGTTCGAACTAAGTTCTATGTTCTAGAATTAAACAGTAATTGAATGTGTAAGCTGATGAGGGCATACTATAAATCAGCAGTCACCAGCTTGGAGTCCGGAAAACCCTCCTTGATAATGTCTACCCAAAAGGAAGCTAAAGCTTCCGTATAAGTTCCAGGTTGTGAGCCCTGGGATCTCTTAGAAGGTCGCACCTCCTCCGAAGAGGGGGTGGACAGTTGGGATCTGTTCCTCTTGCTGACACCAGAGGTACCAGCAGGAGTACCAGACAAAGAAGCTAATTGGAAAGTACCTAACGGTAGCTGAGAGCCACTTGCATCAGCAGCTTCCCTCTTAGCCCTCCTCCGCTTTCGTCTAGCCACACCAGACAAACGCGTCTTCCGCGGACTAGATTTACTCCTGGAGGCAAGAGTAACATTAAGATCCTGCTTCGTCGCCCCATCAACCGGAAGCAGATCAGTGATCCCGGCACCCCCAGATGAGGCACCAGTGCCACCACCCCCGCCATGAGGCGAAGAAGCAGACTCCCCAGAAAAAATAGAAATTAAATTTTGAGCCATGCCAAAATACAAAACTGGGGAAACGCGAAAAGTCACCGCCCGGTTATCTTCCAATACGGGCGTAAGGCTAATTACGACAGGGTTTCGCCTGGTGCCCTGAAGGGATCGTTAACGACACTACATTTTTAACTACCCCAGTGCCACTCAACTCTGAGCACGATACCATACACTTTAGTTTGGGTAGAGCGCTCTCTTAGTCTGGCCCCTTACCTTCGACCTTTCCGGCATGGGAGACCCTACCAGTAGCAAAGCTACCGCCGGTATAGCTCTCAGGATCATTGGAACACGCAAGCTCCCTCACCACGACAAGGTGGATACGCCATCGAGGGAGAAAGATCTAGTACAATCTCCAATTTGTTAAAAAACATAAAGGATAAATACAGCGGGCATGAACCAACAGGGGTATATGAAATCCCCTAAAGAATATTGGCAAACAGAAGGAGATTTACATCGGTGCTACAGCAAGTAACCTCAAAGACAGATTGAATGAGCATGAGGCTGATATTAAGTAAGGGCTCTTAACTACAGCACTATCAAGAAGAGCATATGAATACGAAGTTAAAATAGACTGGAATAAGGGAAAAGTGATAAAAAGAATGGATGACATAAGAGAATTAGAGATGACTGAAGAAATTAAAATATACGAAGGAAGTAAAAATGGAGAAGTTATTAATGAAAGACAATCACTAAATCTCCCACAACCCTGGAAATACGTTTTGAGACAAAAGACATGGCAGGATCAGAATAACGGAGGTTAACGATTAAAACCAAAATATGTATATTGGTCTTAACTCTCGAGGAAAAGCACTTCACTTTTATCTAGAAAGAGAATTGATCCGAGTCATAAACTTTTAGTTTAAAGCCGTTAATGAACTTGATTATAATAATAAAATAATAAGATATTTATAAAATTATAAATTTATTGCAAATATATATTTAATGTATATTTTTATATTTTTACATTATAGTATTTAAGCTTTGTAGTTAATATTACGTCATAGATGTTTTAATTTTCAAATTTTAAAGAATTCATATGTTCGAACCAAGTTCTATGTTCTAGAATTAAACAGTAATTGAATGTGTAAGCTGATGAGGGCATACTTTAGCTGAAAACCTTACTGAAAATAAAATTTTGTATGTGTTATATGATTAAGTGGCCTGCTCATGTATGCTAGTATTAAGCTTCTTTCTAGTTATATCTTTAAGAGCAGTTAAAAAGTCGTACACATCCAATAAGAGTGAAAGAAAACTTTTATAGTGCAACAAGCACATATGAGATATTTTTTGCATATTAATTAGACTTAATAGAACCTAAACTGCCAAATTTGGGTTGGTTTATAATACTTTATAATTAGACTTAATTTCTATTAACTTCCAGTGTGATGCCATAACTGGAAGTTGCTAATTGACAGCAGCCAAAGGATTAAAAATGTAAAATTTAATGGCTTTTTAGAAAAAAAAACAAATAAATATAGCATAAAATATAAAATAATTATGAAGAATATAATTTTCTAAGGAAATTGAATGAAATATAATTAACAGTTGGCACTCCATATTAGTAGGGATTAGGGATAAAGAATCCTCCTGAAAAATTCTCATGAAGAATCCTCATGAAAAAACTACAAATATTTCTAGGCTTACAAAATCTTAACTCATAATACTGTTGACCATATTTAACACACAAAAAAGTAAAATAGGTCAATAATATATATATTTATGCATTTATGACACACTAAATTTTTTTAGTTTACATTTTCTAGCTTATTTATATCATTGTAATTTTCCACAATAAACTGCAAACTTCCAAAAAAATCCCCATTTAATTGTTGAATACAAACTTGAAAATAATCAAATCCAATATTTTTATAATTCAAGTCTTTAATAAGAATAATTATTTATCATACAAATTTTAAAACATAATGAAATGAATAAATCAAAGTAGATGATATTAAGTAAATAAAGTATTTTATTGACTTTTATATTGTAAAATCTTCATAATAGAGAATGCATAATATAAAGATTCTGATAGAATCTCTGTATAGAATTCTTCTAAAATCTTTCATTATAGTAGAGGTAAATAGGACTGAGGTTATCTTGAATTATAGTAGGTTCCTACTTACATAGTTTAATTTATATAGTTTCAAAATATACAAATGTGTGTGCAGGTTTCTTTTTTGTTGAATTTCTGTAAAATGCAAATGAAAAATTCATTAAACAATTTACTTTTCTGCAAAAATATCACTTATGATCTTAAATTGTCTTATCTATGCTTAATATATGCTCATAAATTTCATTTGGCAATTCCATTAACTAATACCCCCATATAAATCAAAATTTAAGCATTGTTGGAATTGTGCAGTTTTTAACTGAGACATTTTTAGACAAATTGTAACTGCATAAGTTGGGACCTACAATACTAAAAAGATTGGATTACACAAAATATATCCTTAAAAAAGTTTGAAATGTATGATTATATTACTAATAGAATATTGTACATACAATATTTATTGTAGCTACTATATAAACAAACCAAACATATTCCATTTTATTCAACATAAAAAAAATTTTGGATATTTACAAACTGTTTTTAGATTTTCATTCTGTACATCTGAAAAAATATATAAAAAAACCTATGAAAAATATTTTATATTAAGTCGAATACACATACTGTTACATAAATCAGTATAATCTTTGTAATCCTTGGACTTTAGTGTAATCCTTGTAATTTGGTACTTTTTAAAATTTAATGCCTTATAATATGGCACTTTTCTGATATGTTACTTTATAATCCAACACATTAAAATTGCTTCTGTTAGAAAATTTCATTTTTCCTATAGTCAGAGTCACTTATAATGGAAATTCCTATTATGTAAATATATATTACTATTTTTGTTATATTTAAGAAAAATATTCGACTCAGGTCTTTCAGGCTATTTTAGTCTATAAATCAGTCACAACACTCATAGCAATAAAAAGTCTATTAAAAAAAAAAATAATAGTAACATTTTTGGTTATTGCTTAACTGTCATCAGCTACAGATACATATATAAATATAAATTGAACAACTTTAATTCTCAAATGTTTTACAAAAAACATTCTAAGAATACTAGAACGAAATTTTCAAGAAAAACAATTTTTAAAACTGATTCTTAACTTTTTCTCTGTATATCCTGGGTAATAAATATTTTTTTTTTTATATTCATCATCCAGCTGATTATGATGATAATGGCAAATAGGTCTCCTAAAATATTTAGAAGTTTTGTGTTCTCTCTTTTTCTTAACAGTGTAAGCTTCAAATCATCATAACTGTGGGGATTGTGGCTGATACTTGTATTAGTTATTGCAACAGAATAGTTTTGAGCAGTTCAAAGACACAAAAGGTCTATGGCATAAGAAATCCAGAACTTGTAAGAAACAAACAAATGAAAAATATGATAAAATATTTATTAAACAAGAAATATTGCATTGAAAAAGCAATGAAGCTTACATATTAACCATTATCTATGGGTGATGCTTTCTTTCAACCAGAATGTAACTGAAGGAGAAATGATGAGCTTTCTTGGAAGTCAGAAATGAAAGACTGATCAGAGTTTTCTTGAGGAATATTAATTCTATGTTCTAAACACAATTCTTTGTTCATTGTATTTTCTTAATTCTTCATTCTTAATTTTTTGTTTAATTTCTTGCTTGTTTCACTTCTTTTTCCTAGAGGCTTTTTCTCTCTTCTTGTTTTTGGAGGCTTCTCTCCCTTTTTCTCTCCTTTTTTTTGTTTTTATTCCTCTTTCTCATGGTTATGTTGTTCTAAGTCTAAAGGTCCCAGTAGCGCTAAATCGCAGCAGAAAATATGCATGTGATGAAAGCAGCATGGTTTAAATGTCATACCATGGTGTAAAAACTGCTACTGTTCAGAGTCCAGATGGATTCAACTTTACTGCAATGATAAAATCCGTCGAGATAACATCCACCCATGAAATCGATGCATTTTTTGACATTGAATCTTGGCAACTCTTACTGAGTCAAGATAACAGGATTTGCTATTGTTAAATCTCATCTCCTTAATTAAATTTACATAGAAACCTTATTCGTATCTCTTATAACTATCTTTGATCCAATATTTTTTCTTTTTCATTTTGTTTCAGTTTCCTCATTTACTGCAGCTGTTAACATCATTTTGTAAATAGTGAGTGCCTTTCATTGTTTAGCATCCATTTTGTTTTACACAAAATGAATCATGGGAACAGCACTAAGATCTTGGGAAAGGCATAGCTTACCGCAATAATGAGAACTGGCAAGTGGAATTGCTGCCACATTTAACTGCAATGATTTTGACTGTTTCACTTTCTGCGGTGGATAGTGGGAACCAATCTTAACTCCTTTACCCATTCACATTGAAGTTATTATTTTAACGATTTAGAGGAATGTTCATTAAATAGTTTTCTTTCTTTTCTTTTACATTTTCAATATAAAAATTTGTACAATTTTCATGTGAATTTGAAATTCTTGTTTGATTAAAACAATGAAATATAAAAACAGCTTGTTACAGATCCTACATAATAATTGATCTTTGCAGTATAGCCATGTAGCCAGGAAGGTCTCTGAAGACTTGTTGTTGGAGAAAATATTTCTGAGAAAGTTATTTGCTATTAACATTATAATCAGCAGAATGCTGAGTATAAAGATATCTGTTTTCCACATATGCTAGGAAAAAATTAAGAACTGATTTTTGAAAAAAAAAATTTTTTTGAAAGTTTTGCTCTTGAATTTTTAGAATGTTTTTGTGAAATGTTTGCATAATTGTGCTGGTAATTATGAAAGTGGTCTAAGCCATTTTAGATAACTTGTGAAAATAAAAATTTGTCTTATTAGTAAAATTTTACTATTATAAAAAAGGACTTATTTTTCAATTGCAAAAACTTTTGTTTTTTATTTTTATTATCATAGGAAAATTTTTATGATCTTAAAAAATATTTTACAACCCCAAAAGTCAAAATATTTTAAAGCAAAAAATATATGACTTAGGACTTAGACCACTTTCATAATTATTTGCACAATTATTGGTTTTGTGTTGTATTCTTATCTATATAAATATACACCATCAGCTATATATATATATATATATATATATAGCTGATGATGGTTAATTAATAAATAAATACATTATTATTACAGTGAAACCTGTTAAAATGACTATTTTGGTACAGTGACCACTAAAAGGACCAAATTCGAAAAGCTGATTTGTTTTTCATAGGATATAATACTATTTTTGTTCCATATAGTGACCACCTGCCTAATATGTATATTGACTACTCACTCAGTTAGTTTTAAGAAATTTTAATCTGCTAAAGTGACCAAGAAGATTAACTTCAGCGAGGAATTATTGTATTTTCCTTAGAATTTTTTTCTATTAGATAAAATTCTAAAGATTAGTATTCCATTAGAATTTTTCTGTTATGATAAAACAGTCTGTTAAATAAACCAGTACAGGTGTCCCTCGCTTTATGCAATTAATTGGTTTTGTGAAATAATCACATAACGTGATATCGCGTAAATTGAGTTGAATTTAGCATGGGTGAGATAGGGATAGTGGTTTCTTCAGAAGGATAAAAAAATGAAAATTTACACCTATGAACAAAACATCAAATTTTAATGAATGAATTATTTAAACATATAAACAAAACACACAAATTTTAATGAATGAATGGTTGGCTGAATGAATTTAATTATTACAAGTCATAAATAACTAAACTCTACATAATTCTAACAGTCTTCAATTTAGTGTTGAATGGATTGGTCTAGTGAGTCTGGATCATCACACACTTGCTCTCTTGAAGTCTCTGGGATGATATGCTGATGATCTTCAACTTTTTTAATTAAACAGTTAAGACTCAGCTGACAGGAGAATTCCTCCTCTCTCTCTATTTAAAGTTCTTTGTAGCAAGCCAAAGAATTCTAAATTTCTCTTGCAAATTTGGCAGTTCTAGTCTCATTAGGATCATTTTCTTCAATTATTCTGATGACACTGTCAATATGTTTAAAAAATTCAGTCATTTGTTTTGTTGAAAGTTGTTTGATGGGCTTATCAACAAAGGGCTCATGACTTTTATCATTCTTATTGTTTTCCATTTCCATAAGCTCTTCATTAGTTGAGCTCTGATGAGTGGTACTCGAGCAGTTCATCCACATGAGACAATTTTTAAACAATTTTTTTTAATTTAAAAAGTTAATTTATTTTAAAATCGCATTATAGCGAAAACGCATAAAGTGAGATTGCGTATAGCGAGGGATACCTGTATATTGAAAAGTAAATATTATAATACTACTGACTATATAATACTATAATTCTATTGATCTTTATACAGTTTTAATTTAAGTTTGACTATATTAAATGCACCTATACAGGTTAGCATTAATCGTAATACAGTATATGCTTGTTTATATGACTTTGTTTGTCAGAAGGTGATATTTGCTATATATTGTCATTATCGCTTGACTGCAAGTTGACGATTTTAATTAATATAAATTTGTAATTTGGATTAATCTGTTCTTTTCTTTTGGTGAAAGGGGGGTCACTATCCTGTATAGTAACCACTGACCACCTGTGAAAAGTGACCAATCAGGTCAGTCCCAAAGGGTGGTCATTTTAACAGGTTTCACTGTATTTTTTAGAATACTCTTTTTACTGTTATATGTTTTTATTGATCCTTTATTTTCTCATATTTATATTGAAGATAGCAGTTATATACGTCAAAAGAATTCATTTTAATTAATTTTAATTACTATATTTGTCAGCTTATAAGATGCACTTTTTTCCTATATAAATATCATAAATTGTTATTTCAGGTATTAAATTGAACTTATTAATATTTTAAATAGAAAATCAGAATAATAATAAAAAGTTTAATTTATTAAAAATTAGATACAACATATAGAATTTCCTTCTGGTAAATGTTTTTTTTTTAAATCTGAAAAGCAATGGAACTGTAATTTTTCTATACTATTTATCAAAAGTATTGAATTGTGTTGATTTGTGTTGAATTTTTCTATTCATTATTTAACAGTAAAATGCTATATTATTAGTTATAACTTAAAATCATGAAAAAGTATGAAATTATTAGTAAATTAATAAAATTTTATATTAAAAAAAGACTCAAATATTACTGATTTTTCTTGCATTGTGAAGGAGCTATTTAGGTAAATATAACTCTAATAATATTTTTAGTGATGATTAAAGATATAACTCAAACTTGATTTGAAAACTTGTGTTTTTATACATCTCTGATTTTAATCTCTTTTGCTACAAAACTACATCATCATTTCTGAAATAGCCACTTTAGCTCTTCTGTACTGTTCTATAAGCTTAAAAATGAACACAAACACTACTATTTTTCCTCATAAAATTGAATGAATTTCATTGTTTTATAACTGAAAATAATCTGACTGCAATTTATTGTCATGGAATATACATTCAAATATGATTTGAATTATTGTAATTATATTGAATTTTTTAGATTATATTTAAATTTTACTGATTTTTAGATTTAATATACCGTATTTGCCAGCGTATAAGACGCACTTTTTTCTTTGAAAATAGGTCTGAAAAACGGGGTGCGTCTTATACGCCGATACTCGTTTTTGATTACATTCATTTCTGGAAATTTCCTCTATTCGGAGTTATGCGATTTCTTTCTTGTTTCCTTGCGGAGTGTGGGAATATTAACTTAGAGTTCAATGAAGAATGCGCATGCGCGAATATTAGTTACGTAGAGTTCAATGAATGCGCATGCGCTTTCATCGACATCACAGCTATGCCTAGCATTTCTCAAGTTTGTGAATGGGTCAAAGCTTCATGGGATGGCATAGCATTTCTCAAGTTTGTGAATGGGTCAAAGCTTCAATGGGATGCTGTGAAAACAGGGACAGTGGTTAAATCATTTAAGAAATGTGGCATTGCTGTGAAAACAGAGACAGTGGTTAAATCATTTAAGAATGATGTGGCATTAGTAATGCAATGGATAGTATAGAGGACAATTTGTTGTATGAGGACTCAGATGCTGATTTAGAAGAGGTTTCAAGTGACTCTTCATTTAACTCTGGAGATGAGTGTCTGGGTCTTGACGAAGAAGATTAAAAGGTGTTCTTTCCCAGATAGATTGGGTATTTGCAGAAAGTATTTGCTGTTTGTATTACTTTATATTTAAAATACTGTAAATTCATTATAATGATCAGTAATAAAGTTTTATCCTTCAAAAATGTGTATAAAAAAGAGGGTGCGTCTTATACGCCGGCAAATACGGTAATTTATGATTATATATTCCATATGCATGTGAAAATCTTCATTTAGTTTTTCATTGTCTGTTTTATTATTTCCATTTGTCAAATTTAAATTAAAAAATGTGTTTTATGAATTTATTAAAAATAACTAGCAGTGATAAGATGAAACAGAAATATTGCTAAAATGTATATGTTAAAATATTCTATGCAAGAAAAATTCTTAACAAAGATTTTAAAAATGTAACAAATACTAATCTAAATTCATTTCTTTTTTAGTATTACATTTATAAGTGTTTATATTCACAAATAATTTTTTAAATGATTTAAAAATATTTAACAAGTTTTTCTCACTAGAAACATTAATGACAATCTGAGATATTGTGAAAATAAAAAAAGAATTAAGATTATAAGATATTTGATATAAGAATTATAGATTATTTAATATTAAGAAAAATAATTATTGCAATAAATAAATTAATGTAAAAATGGATTAAATAAATTGAATTCTATTTTATATTAAAATTTTGAATTATCTTTGTTTTCTATTATTCATGCTTTTTTTTTTCATTACATGACAAAAGTTGAGATTATATATTATGAATGAATTGATTTTTTTTCAAATGTAAAAACTTTTGTTATTTATACATTCAAAAAACACTTTAATATATTCATAAAATGTTAATTGAATTGTTTAAATAATTTTAGGTACTTATATCAACAATTAAAAACATACCATCCAGGAAAAGAACATTCATTATTCCAATTATCAGAAGATGGCAAAACCTTAAAGATTTGCAGTGAAATAACATTTCATTTATATATTTCAACTGCTCCATGTGGAGATGCTGCTCTCTTTGCACAGTAAGATTCTTTAAATGAAAATGTTTAATTGAATCTTCTTAAACAAGTTTTGGTAAAATCAAAATTAATTAATTTTACTGAAAACTAATTTATTGCAGTATATAAAATTCTAATATCAGTTTAAGGGAGAACTTGGCACTTTGAACTAACTTTAATATCCAATCTTCATTAAATTTAGCATACTTACTATTTTTAAATTTTGATTTGTTTCTTAGTTTTCAAATAATAATATTCATATTTGAACTTTTTAATAGGTGTAATTGTGCACAAAAATGAGAAATGATATAATTTATTTCTCTGATTATTATATGTTCTAAGATATTTAAATTGATGCACTTCAGACAGTCTTCTTGAAATTCAAATTGAAATTAAACACAAAATGACAATTTACAGAGATTAAAAATTATAAAACAGCTAAATAAATACATATCAATAAATTTAAATTTAGTTGAAAATTACTGACTTTTTTTTGTAGACTATTAAAAAAAAAAAAAATTTAATGAAAAATATTTTTAAAATTTCATTTATATAAATCAGTATGAAGTTTTGTATAAAAATAAGCTTGCAAGAATTCTATTTTGAAAAATTTAAACTTGAAGTTTAAAATCATACTTTATATATAAATCTATTTAAACATTTAAAAATGAATGATGAAAAAAATGTATGTATTAGAGTTTTTGCAGTATTGAGATCCTAAGATCCCAGTCTTTTTTTTTTTGTATTCAGATATTAGTATTATACAAAAATACTAGTTTTTCAGTATTAATTCGATTACAAAAATATTATTTTGAAAAATAATTATCATCTATTTATGTAAAAGTTATGCAATTGAATATAATAAATTAAATGAATTTTCAACTGAAGAATTATTATACACAATAATGAATTTAATGGAAAACTGAAAATAATATGAAACTCAAATCTGCTTAATCATAACTACAATTTGTAGTATTTTTTTTAGAAAAACTATATATACATAATCAAACTAACTGCTTAGACTTTCTATAACATATTAATAAAAAGACAGCACTGTACGCAGTAGAGAATAATTCAATAAACATCGTTTATTCACGGAACTAAGGTTTTCGGCATTTCTGCCATCTTCAGGTTCCAAATCATAACAAATTTGTTCGTTATTCATCCTTTCTTATAAACAAATTTACAGTTCTAGAATGATTTAAATGAAAACACAAAACAAACAAATTAGAATAAAAATAAACAAACACACATGGTTACTAGGTTACCCATTACTCCCTCTTCCATAGTAAAGAGCATGGGTAAATTAAACAGAATATAAAACATAATAATATCAAACATAATAACGTCATAACCTAGAGTCTATATATAAAGCTGCACTATCACATTCTTCTCAGTTTATTTTCCTAACGGCCTAGGTTCTTCAGGGCGAATTTTTGTGAATTAGGTATCCCTGTTATTTTTTCATTCACCAAAGTTTCTTCACTCTGTCTTCTCATCATTTCTAAAGTCTCCATCATATATGCATGTGTTTTCTTCTTGACGGTTATTATTACCTTGGCTTTGTCCCAGCCTATTCTCGTATCATTAGTGTAAGCTTCTATAGATAGTGCCGTATTCAACTTACTTGTTGCTACGTCCTTTTTATGTTCTGTTATTCTTTGGCTTAAGTTCCTTGTTGTTACCCCTATGTACGACTTCTGTTGATGGGTGTTGATGTTCTCAATAGGTATTTTATATATGCCCGTCTTCTCATAATCATTAAGCAGATCTTTCTCATTCCTTAAAACACTGAAAATTGTAGGAGGGTGTAGACTCGTAAGCCTCTTATTATCTCTCTTTGCTAATCTTTTCAGAAAAGGGTAGTTTCTTAAGGTGTGGGGTACAGGCATATAACTTTCCCTTTGGTTAGCATTACTTCTGCTTGCTTGTGAATTCTCAATACTATTACTATTCTGTTCAAGACTTTTCTTTGAACGGTTAAATATGCCTAGAATGAAAAATCTTGTATACCCATGTTGTATTCCAGTTCTAATAATATAATCTATTTCTTTATATAAATCTTCTTCAAGCATACTATATATTAAAGCTCTTCTAAAAAATACCTAAAGGCTGCCTTCTTGTATGATATGGGGTCGTTTGACCACTTGGGTATCAGTATCGGTTCATAGGAAGGTTTTCTAAATACAGAAGTCATTATGTGCCCATCGTTAGCAATTATCTTGAAGTCCAGGTAGCTTATTGAGGAGTCATGCATCTGTTCCATTCTTAGTGTTAACCCATAAGATTCCAGAGTGAACTCTTCAGCAAAGGCATGTACATCCTTTTTATTGGCCCATACTGTCAGGACATCGTCCACATACCTTGCATAGAACTTCAAACTCGGTTGAAACTTCTTGATTTTTTCTGCTTCAAAGCTCCTCAAGACCAATTCTGCAAGGACTCCTGCAATTGGACTACCTATTGGTACGCCCCTGGTTTGCTCAAAGATTTTACCTCTAAACATGAAATAGGATTTATAACAGATTAAATGGGTTAACTCCCTTAACAAAGGTTTGATGAGATGCGCATCCGGTACGTTTTCGGTTAACTCCCTTAACAAAGGTTTGATGAGATGCGCATCCGGTATGTTTTCTAGTAGAAACCTGTTAAAGATCAGGCAGGTGGGTTCCAAATACAATATTATAATTTTTGTCTGAACATTTATTTATTGTAATGAAAATAAGGAAAAAATAGTTACTTTTCTTTAAATACATCTGTCATAAAAATTTATTGGAAAAAGTTTTTTTTGGAAACTGGCATTATTGATATTGATATCTGTATTCTGATTTCATAAATTAAAAATACTGCAATCCTGTATGAAGATTTCGTTGGTACAGATATGCTTCACTAAGTGTCCTTTCAAACAACAACTGTTTGTATATAAGTCTTTACCCTGAAGTCTCAGGGTAAAAAAATATCATTTGGCTAAGCAAATATAATGAATATAAGCTGCCATAACAGTTTTATTTAGGCATGAAATTGATATAAACAAACAAATTTCACTACCTTCTATAAAATATACATATAAAAATTATATCATAGTAAATATAGGTACAATACACTCATTGTACATATTATTGTTGTACACTTACAATAATGTAAAAAAAACCAAAAAACCAATTATAAAGGAAAAACCAGTTTACTGTACATCAAGGATATCAAACTCGCAGTTCACAACAAATACTTTTGTGGCCGAGACAATAGTAACGAACTGATATCATTTTCCTCATCCAGCATGGTTGAAAGATCTATCCTTCTTGGTGAATATAATAAAACACCTATCTGATTTAAATTTAAAACGCCAAGAAAAAGATCAGATTATTACAAACATATATGACCATGTTGAAGCATTCAAATGTAAACTAGTACTTTGGGAAAAGCAGCTAAAAAATGAAAATTTAACCCACTTTCCTACATGCAATATATACAAATTAAGTTTAGGTGAAACTATATATCCTATCAAAAATACACTGAAAGAATTTTATGCCTTAGAATGGAATTTGAAACAAGGTTTGCATATTATAAATATTTGGAAGATAAGTTTTCTTTGTTTATTTCATTGTTCTTGATAAACCATTAGCATATGATAGAATCACTACCTAATCATATGCAAATGGAGGGGTAATCGAGAATCCAATGCAATTTCCATTTTAAGGCAAAATTCAATGAAATTGGTTTACCTGGATTTTACAAATTTGCCTGCCAGGTTTGAAAATATGAGAAAATTCGCACATGAAATTATCTCCATGTTTGGAAATACTTTTCGGTGCAAGCAGTTATTTAGCATTTTTGAAAGGAAATAAGACTCCTTTAAGATCCAGAATTACTGACATTCACCTTCAGTCAATTTTAAAAGTAATCACTGCAGCAGAAAAGTGATGCCAAGTGTCAGGAAGCCAACATTAATTTTACTGTTATCCTATTGTACTTTTTGAAATAAAGCTGTTTCTACAAAAATTGAAGTTTTTGGTAGCCTACATAAACTTTATATCTTATTTATTTGGTCCATGTTAGCCTTTGAGTTTGATACACTTGCTGTACATTATATGTATTATGAAATCATTTAGTGTAATTGCATAATTATTAAAGTGAATTATTACTGTGTAAAAAGTTTATACACAAAGGTTTGAACAATTTGAAAAAAAAAAAAACTAATACAACAATATTATACATAAAATAAAGTATTACTTCATCTGTGGGGACCCGAGGTCGGCCCGCTGGAAAGTATCACTCCTCACCCGATCGTAAATTCTTCATCCAAACTCAACATTAGTTAACTGCAGCTCTGTTTATGGTAAGTATCAATTGCATACTATATATTCTAATTTAGATCCCAAGACCCCTTGATTAATTATTACTATATAGGTAGTCCTCGAGTTATGATGTGGTTCCATTCCAATGTCTCTTGTAAGTCAGTTCTGACATAAGTTGAGGATTTTTTTAATTTTTGATTTCTGTTTTAATATTTTCATAAATTAGGTTTATATTTAACTTAAACAGTATAAATATGCATAAATATTTATAAATTATTTATTAGCAGTTATATAATTAAATACATAAATACAAAATTAAGAAAGAAAAATTTAAGAAATTTTTTCATCATTAGTATTATTTCTTTTACTATACATGATAGGGTTACGACAAGATACAAAAATTACAACAAGAGAAATAGATACATCAACTGCTAATTATCAATTAACATGCTGAAGTCTGTGATAAGTTAGAAATGGTTGAATCACATTAGTGGCTATTGTGTATTGTTGAAAGGCTTTGCTTTCAGACTAATGGCAATGCTACGATGTATATACAAAAGCAATGAGATATATATATATGTATATGTATATGCAGGTGGCGAAGTTAAAATAGAGAATTTTTAATATTAATTTTGGCCATCATAGGTGCAAGTCATCGTCAAGTCGAGAACTACCTGTACAGTATTATTTTATTTTCTGTTTTTTATTACTGTTGTTAGTGTATTATGATATGTTACATTATTGTACAACATTTTTGCCATTTAGACAGCACAGTTTATTATTGTATATAATATAGGTCTATTTACTTACTTTGCATAATATGAAATTCACATAAACAATGTCCTGTTGAAACAAATCTGGGATGCTAAAAAGCACATACCTGTATTGTAAACTTTATTATGTATTGAGCTCTACTTGATAGATAAATTTTCAATAGAATGAAATCATCTTGTAAACAATAAAAAAAATAGGCTATGATACTAGATAATGGCTACAATTCTGAAAGAGTAGAACATTTTCTTTATTCCATTTTTTTTAATTAATCAAACTAAAATTTATGACGTATAAATAACAATTGACTGACTTTTTGAAGCAAAAAAATAATTATTTTTGTCTTTAATTATTAATACAATGTCTCCAATTTATGTGGTTTTGAATTCTGTAGTTTCAAAGAGAGATGGATGCATTTTTCATAAGTCCTTTTATTTGTATTGAATTTCTATAAAGCACACTAAAAAATTTATTAAATAATTTAATTTTTTTGCAAATATAATATTCAAATTTTCATACTGTCAGAATATATTCATTAATTTTTTTACTAGCTATATCATTTATTTCCAATTAGTCTGTGTTTATATACAGGTAGTCCTTGACTTAGGGTTATCAAAACATAACCACCATAATATCTTAAGTTGAAAATATTGTAATTTGAAAATTACCCATAATGGTAATAATTTTAGTAGTTATAATAGACAATAGAATACTGAATTTTTTAAGATTGTATAATTGTCTGGATTTGAATCCAGATCTCCAAGGTGGTAAGTAATTGCTTTATTACATTTTTAATAAAACTAAAAAGTATTTCTAGCCAATATGCTACGAAAATAACCAAGCTTGGATTATTGTAAGATCAGAATATTCTGTAGTATCAGAATATCAAGGACTGCCTGTATTGATACACTGTTAGATTTGTGCAGTTTTTAACTTGCATGGAATTTTTCAAAACAAATTAATCATGTCAGTAAAGTACCTATTGCAACTTCAAGAATTAAGTAATAAATTTTAATGCAATAATAAATAGCACATATATATGCAAATAGCATTAAATATGTCAATGCAAAAGATAAATCAATAATCACTTATCAATTATTGTAATCAACAAAATTCAAAATTGCATGTGTTTATTGATATGTAGACAATGCAACTAGTAATATGATTAATTACTATCATTGAGATACTGAAAATAAGCTTTAAATAAAATCATTTCCTATTAGATATTAATTTACTAGCCAGTATTGTGACTATAAGTAAAAGGGCAAGATTTATGAGGCTAATTTGATAAAAGCATGCCATAGAAAGAAATAATAGCCTGGTATGATGACATTGAAGATCAACAAAATATTAAATAATAGCAAACAATATTTTTAACTTGAAATAAATAAATTTTACATGTTTTAAATCTATTTTTATTGCTAAAAAAGTATATATTCTGAAAGAGGAAAAATTAGAATTTTAATAAAATACTACCTAAAAATATAAAAATTTTTGTCAGAAAATGATTTTCAAAAGTGCCACATCTCTCTTAAACTAAGATTTATAAACAATAACATTAATAGCAATGTTTAAATATTGTTAATTAAATCAATTAAGCACATAAAGCAGACTCATTTCTTTTATAACATTTTCGACAAATATAATATCTTATCAAACTATCGATAATGATTACATATTACTATTGATAGTTTTGGTTATATTGTAGTAGTAGTAGTAGTAGTAGTAGAATAGGGAGGGGCCTATTTCA
>AYEL01075744.1:0-29375 GCA_000484575.1 Olivierus martensii
AAATTTAAAAATATATAAATATGTTTTATATATGTTATATTTTAAAATAAAAAAAATTAAGATTTTATTTTTTGAACAAAGTTAATTTAATAATATAAATTAAACTAACAATAAGAACAATTCAAATATAATAAGAAAAGGCAAAGATGGAGATACAGTCAATTAAACAAATAATTTTTAATTTAAATTAGATAAATATAACAATTTACCATATTTATTATTTCATAAAAAATATTATCAATATCCATTGCCTTTCAATTTATCATTTCTATTGTTTAAAATTATTTTTCCATCTATCATGACTCCATTTATCCTGATTATTATTAATGATTTTCTAAAACAATAAGTATCCTAACTATTCAAACGAAAAAGCCTAGCTAATTTATAAATGGGTGAGTATATGCTTATATTTTTGTCTTTGCTTGTGATTAGAACAATAATATATGTTCATGTTATTTTTGCAAATGATCATTGACTCTTAATTTAAAATTAAGGGAAACCAGTTAAATATTAATAAAAATTTTTCTTTTAAATCATTCTTATATATTAAACTGTAAATAAATATGATATCTTAATTGCAGGAAATATCCTATTTTTTACTAAAATAATAAAAAGGTACTGGTAGTTCTCAACTTATGATTGGGTTATGTTTTGAAAACCTCATCATATATTGAAAATAACTCATAATAGTAATAATTTTAGTAATAATAATAAACAGTAGAATACTGAATTCTTTAAGATGGTATAATCATCCAGATTTGTTTCCAAATCCTGAAGGTTATGAAATAATCTAAAATTGAATCTGGGCTCCAAATCATTTGGAATTGAACCCAGTAAAGCAATTGCTTATCCTCAAGGTAATAAGCAATTCCTTTACTACATTTTTAATAAAACAAAAAGTATTTCTAACCAATATATGAAAATAGTCAAGTTTGGAATATTATAAGTTGAGGACTACCTATATTCTAAAACAACTAATCTTTTAATGCATCACTAGTATATATCATATATATCATTTCAGCAACATCCTAATGAAAGATTTTCAAATCTATTACTTATCATTCTTCAATCTTACATTATTTTTATAGCAGTTTCAATGACTATATTTGCAAAGTCAAATGACAACAGCAAAGAAAAACTCTCACTTTGAAAATTAGAAATTTAAATAAATACAGTAAAATTCAGAAGAGTGACAGGACTGATTAGAACTGCTCATTAAGAACCTTATTTATTATATTGAAGAAAATAAAAAATGGACACATGCTTATGAATAATTTTTTTGAATTCATTTTTACATATTACTATCTATATACATTACTTAATTTATTCCTCTTTTTTGTTCAATTTCTGATACTCTATAGCAGTAGTTCTTAACCTTTTTGAAATTGTGGAACACTTAATTAAGAATTTTTGTTAAACACTAAAATTATCATAACAACATTTATTATATGTTAATAGATATAGACTGTATATTTTTCTTCTTGTTTATCTGTTATTAATATACTGTATATGTAATGTAGATAGTAAGATAGTACATATACATTTAATTTTTTTATTTATATGTTTTTTTTTTGGTCATCTTCTCCGGGTGAGACCTAGGCCTGAGGTGGCAACCCTAATGCTGTCCAATGTTGAGATTCCCAAGTTCGGTCAAAACAACATTTTTTAAGATAGGGGAAGTTGAAGTTAGCAATGTTGATACCACCAGTTGAAAAGAAACCCAAACAGCATAAATTTCTGTTGAAACTTCTTTAAACTTCAATAAAGAAAACATTTGCAAAGTATAGAGAATGTTATATAAAGATAATGCAAATTATATGCAAGGCTCTATTACTTGAAAAGACATTATATATCATATATAGAAATGGAAATGATCCATATTTTGTTGGCCACTATTCTTTCAGTGATATTAGTGATTAAGAAAACAGATTCCATTTACCCCTACAGTGTGAACAAACAGACAATATGCATTATTTTATTAAAAATCTATTATAAATCATTAGACATACTGCTTATTCTCGTATTCATATTACTTACTTTGATTATCCAAGCACTTCTAGCAGTTGAGTATCGTTTAATCTCTCTTAAGCTAACGTTTTCGGTAATTAGTATACCATTTTCAAACTTATTCTACCATCAAACTGCATTTCTCATTCTTAAAACATACTATTCTAAGATGCAATTTTTCAAATATGGACTTAAACAAAGAGAGAATGACGACAGTGCTAGTGATCGAGGCATATAGTAATGACTTAGAGATTAAATGGGAGGAAGCGAAGATCATTAGACTGCTAAAAAGAATTAAGCAGGCCCTGACAACAGAAACTGTGGAGATAAAGGCTAGACAAAAGAAAGAAACCTTGTTAAATGATGCAACAGACCTTCCCCGTCATGGAACTACGTGATAGACACATTAACAAACGGACGACAACACATCTCGTCTCCATATACACAATAAACATGGTAAAAAAAGTTAATTTTTAGTTTGGAAAGATCAGAAAGACGAATAATATCTTATATTACATCACATTATCAGAATCATCGCAACAACCAATTATTTGCAAAATTGCATCTTAAAATAGAATGTTTTAAGAACAAGAAATGCAGTTCGATGATAGAATAAGCTTGAAAATGGTATACTAATTACCGAAAACGTTAGCTTAAGAGAGATTAAACAATACTCAACGGCTAGAAGTGCTTGGATAATCAAAGTAAGTAATATTAAAAATCTATTATTACAAAATTTTAGGGCTACTGACAAAAGTAAATGTTAAGTATTTTGTTAGCTTGCATTTTACTGAATATAATAATAAATATTATAATCTTTTTTAATAAAGTATATTTGAAATATCCTAAAATATATTGCTGGCATGTTTGTTTGTCCTACAGTTACTTTATTTAAATTCTAAAATAAAAATAATTTATACAATGATATTTTCTACTGAAAGATAGATATCTTCTAGATTTACTTTGCAATAGCTGAAAGATTCTGCCATTTTTTTTATGATTCTAACATAATTAAGTGTGTCTAGATTTGCTTTGCATTTTTTGATGAATTCTTTTAATTTATCACACGATATTTAAATGCAGTTTTGAACTGTGATATTTATAAAAATAATTTATTTCCATTTTAATTATATTACAGTATGAAGAAAATTATCATATTTTCTTGGACAGGTTTATAACATGCAGTTTATATGCAGCATAAAATTTTTATTGTTTATATCAGTGCTTCTCAAAGTATGGGTTTCGACCTCATATGGGTTCACATACCTAAATTTAGGGGTCACAGAAATTTTAGTAAATGTTTTAATTTGTATTCCTACTTTTTATATCTCTATACCCAGGGTCGCAAAAATATTTTTATCGGGTAAAGGGGTCGCCAAATGGAAAAGTTTGAGAACCGCTGGTTTATATAATGCTTATTATTATTTTTTATATTATTCTTCTGTTGATTGGTATTAATTGGCTGCATTTTTGTTCTATCTGCTGCTGCAAAACTCTTTTCATGTGTTTTGCTTTTAATGCATCAGTAGTCTATGGATTGTAGGTCAACATGCAACAATTCATATAAATAGAATTTATAAAAAAAATTTTTTTTTTATATTTAAAAAAATTTGAATTTTCTTAAGTTGATAAGTCCTTCCTGATGCATTCATTACATTTTGTAAAAAAAGAAATTCAGCCAATAAAAACCATCCACAGATTGTCAGTCTGCAAGAAACAATATGTAATGTTTATAATTAATTAATTTCTAAGAATAGGCCATCAGTTTGCAGCATAATTTCATGTCACATTGTGATGTTTGTTATTGTGGAAGTTATGGTTCAGACCATCAATGTAAAGCAAATTTTGCTGTAAATTTGAATTATAGCCTTTTTCATTTGCAAATGAATATAAAAGCCTTATTACAATACATTATTATTAACTGCCTAATAGCATTATCCAATACATATGCATATCCAATACATTATTATTTATTAACTGCATAATAGCACTAGACCTAAAACACTTGGCCAGATGCTACATTTTAAAGCATTCACATATCATCTTGGGGAACCAAGTTTGATTTTGTGTCTGATATCTTAAGTTCTTCAAAATGACTTTGGATTTGGCACTTTTATATGTTAATTTATGCTTTATATACATATTCTAAGTGCTATTTTGCAGATAATTTTTATTTTAATGTATTTTAATAAAAACAGAATATAATTGAGAGGTGCCATATTAACAAATTACTGAAAACTAAAGCATTGTAAAGAAAGATATTTCTATATTAAATTTCTGATTATATTTATACAGAAAATTTTTTAACAAAATTTCTCATTTTTAAATACTTTAATATATTATTTATCTGATTCTGGATTTTTATTTAAGTTATTTATTAAATTTTGAAGAATGATTTAACAAATCTTCATCTGTAGCCATCTTTCTTTTATTTATACTAATGCATTTTGAAAGGGTTTCATAAAATATCTAATAGAAATTAAAATATAACTATACAATTACAAAATAAATATTAGAAGATAAAAAACTAAACAATACTTAAAAAATGAGTGTTTTGCTCTAAACAATAATATATATATGCATGCATGTTTAAATTTTATCCTAATATCATAATATATAATGATTATTATACTTTCAACTTTTCTCTTTAAGCCAAAACAGAAATTACTTTGTTATCATTAACTATAAAGACAGAATGAATTTTTGAATTTGTTTATCATAAATTACATATTATATGTTCAATTTAAAAATATCCATAAAAAGTTTTTAGATTTATTCTTTGTTGGAAATTGTTATAATATAAACAAAAAATATATCAGAGAATGTAACTGTAATGAGAAATAAGAGACACTGGGTCTGTAGTACCTAAAATGTAGGCTTTATTCCAAAATAAAAAACACAGTACACAATGTGAATAGAACACACAATACAAACGGAGAAAAGAGTACATGAGTGACAATGTGACAAAGGCAATCATCAATGTTTCCAACCTAGTTAGAGATGACTAGCATTGTGACAAGTCCACCAGAGTAACAAAATTAGAATATGAAGTAAAATTTGATATAATATGCAATTTCAAATATTGAAGTTAAAGAACAATATTTAATATTTATGGATGTTAAGTTTTATTGTCCTTGTTTTCACCAAATTACTATGGATAATCCAGGGTCATAACATTCACCTCTTTAATAAAAATAAAACAGAACAATAACTTTCACAAATTATTGCATTTATCCTTAATTATTAATAATAATGCACGATTTAAGCACTTTATGCAGTTGGTTATTAAAAATTCTTTATTTGGAATACTTTCAGTTATTAACTGTCTTCAGTGAAAAATACAAGAATTAGAATCATAAACATTTGAATTGTATACATGTGCTACAAGTTTTAGAAGTTTTTTAAAAAATTTTTTTAAATTTTTTACATGAAATGAAATAAATATACAAAATAATGAAATTAAGAACTAAAAATATTTTAAGGATTGAACTAAGAAAATATAAAATAAAATAAAATTGGAGTAAAGTGATAATGTACAAGTATATTAGTGCAAAGTTAGGCTAAGAATATACAACTATAAAAACAGACATAAAAATAGACAAGTAATAAAAATTGATTTAATGTGAAAGCTCTATTGGAGGGCATAGATCCATGTCTGTGGGAGTTCTTCTGGGAGCTTATCATTAATTACAGACCCAGAACTTATTTTCAAAATTATTTCTAAAGTTTCTGCTATAGGTAACTCTTTATTGGAGCAGACTGTCCTTACTATTTTTGCCTGGTCCCAGTGTATTTTTATGTCACTTTCATAAGTTCTTGTTAGGGCAGTTGCAAAATTAGCTTTGGCCCTCTTATGTTCTTTTATTATATTGGACAAAACCCTCTTAGTCGCCCCTATATAAACTTCTCGACAGTTTGTTGTTCTGTTGTTACATGGAATTTTGTACATGCCCTCTTTCATTTTGTCATCTCTTCTGTTTTTTTCATTGTGCACTAATTGGTATATGGTTGGATGTCAGGTGTAACTTGTTGTTCACTTTTTCTTTCTAATAAAGTTTTTTTATTACTCTAGAATTAGCAAAACTGTATGATAAGACTACTCTCTTTAGGGTGTGATATGGGGTTGGTTTACAAATCATTATTTACGAGGATGACTGCTGGTGTTTGAGAAGTTTGCATTTATTTTATTCTCAATGTCTTGAATGTATTTTCTTGTATAACCATGTTCTTTAGCTGTTTTATAAATAATTTTTATTTCTTTATCAATCACTTCTTGATAGCTGCAGTGTGTTTTGATTTTTCTAAAGTAGAAGACAGCTTTTTTATATCTTGAACAGTTGGGCAACCATCTTGGAATAGCAATCCTTTTGTTTGTGGGCTTTTCATACACTGCTGTCAAGTATTTTTGGTCTTTCTTGTTCACTTGTATGTCCAAAAAATGTATGTCAGAAGGACTGCATTGATCCAATTTCAGTTCTAGGCCATATGCATTGTCAGTGAAGTCTTGAATTAATTCTTGACTCTTATCTTGTTGTTTTCAGACAATTACAATATCATCAGCATATCTTTTGTAAAAAGTCCAATAATTTTTATATATTGATGTTATTTGGGCCTCTAAGTCTAACTGTTAATTTTTTTAAAAACTAGAATTTGTAGTGCTTGTATACAATTCATATGTTTACAATTCTAAATCTTGTATTTTTCGCTGAAGATAGTTAATAACGGAAAGTACTCTGAATAAAGAATTTTTAGTAACCATCCGTGTAAACTGCTTAAATCTTGCATTATTTTCAATAAAATAGAACTGTTTGTTTTGAGTTTGGACAAAAATTTTGACTATCTAAAAAATAATACTTTGTTTTACTGTTTGTTTACATAATTTTAATAAGGAGGTATTAAATTACATAAAAATTTATTAAAAATCAACAGTATATTGTAGAAAATGATTTTTTGTATTATAAAGAAGAAAGTTGTTGGAAATAAAATTTTTTATTCATTTGAAAGATTTATATTAAAAAATAGCAGAAAATTTTGAATAAAAATGTGGATTTAAAGCCAACATGGACTGCACCTCTGCCAATTTATGTGATAATAGAAGGGTTAATTCTCCATTTTTTAACTTATTACCTGAATAATGTTTCTGAGGATATTCAAAATAATGGAAAATTTATTTTTAAAAGTTCATAATGAAGGAAAATAGGCAAAGATAAATTAAAACTATCCTCATCTAATTAGTAATGATTATATTATATAATTATAGGCAGTTGTTTTGTCTATATTCTAAAATTCTCTAAATATTTGCTACACACTTTAATAAAAAGTAAGAACTGGAAAATTATATGAATTTTTTTTCTTAATTTTCTTTTCTAAATCTTGAAACAAAAATTATATAAGAATCAATATTACATAACTAAATACATTAATTATGTAGATAATTTATAAAATTTGATATTCTGACAGGAATATAATAAAGGTTGTTTATAAGGTAATTTACAATCAAATATTGATTATTTCTATTGTTTAGTATTATAATAAAAATAAATTTTGTAAGAATAATAGATTATCATATACATAGTAGAAAGCATATTATTACATATTTGACATATAAGAAAAATTTTACATATTAAATTTGATTCTAATTTTGATTTCCAAATATCTAAGATACAACATCAATAATATTATATTTCATATATTTTGTTTAACAAAATAATGCAAAAATTATTTGATTTTTTTTTTCTTTAAATAGAAAGTAACTTTATATACTAACCAAACCTCAAGGGAACTTTTAATCCAAATAATCAATCTATTAATTATTAATTAATAGATGGCGCCACTCATTGATTTAATAAAATAATAATTCTTATTATGAGATGGTGCTAAAAATTAGTTTAAATTAATTGGAAGATATGAAAGACCTATAAAACAAATCATTAAAATCCGTTAAAGAATCAAGGGATTAAAATATAGCTGATTAAATAGGATTATTTGAAAGTAACTTTGCACATACCATCCAATCAATCAGATAGTTATGGAAATTTCAAATGCACTCTTATAATTTGGTCTAGACCAGGGGTCGGCAAACTTTTGAGACAGAAGAGCAAATCTGTCCCTCACAACAACTTAAAAATTATTCAAGAGCCATAAATATATTTTTACAAATAAGAAAAATCTAAAGTAATAATATAACAAATCATAATATTAAATATATCTTTATTAAATGAAAAAAATCACAAAAAATTAAGCCATATGTTCAACCATACCCTCCTCTCCTCCATATATCCCCCACCACTCTCGCATTCTCTTCCCTGATATCACGTTTCACGCATCGTACCATGAAGATATGCAAGACCTATAAAACAAATGAAATCACCATTTTATGAATAAAATTCCTTAAAAATTTTATAAATGACACTATAATAGTTTTAATGAAAAATTAAAACTATCATAGTGTCATTCATATTTTCATTTTTAGTTTTACTTCAGAGCCATATGTACGTACCCAAAGAGCCGCATGTGGCTCGCAAGCCGCAGTTTTCCAACCCCTGGTCTAGACTAAAGGTACCAGACCATCTTGATGGAAAGTCAATAAGGAACCTATATCTTTAATGTTACATTATTAAAAAAGAAAAAAAACCAATGTTCATAAAATCTAATGCTAGATGTTTTCTACTAATCTATAATGGCAGAATATCAACAATTATTTTACAAAAATAATTTATTATTAAATTATTTTATTTAATTAACATATTTCATACTTAGATAAATTACAACAAATTTGCCGTTTTATAGATTGACCATAATAAGAATGTTCTTCAAATTCATCTTCATCTTGTTCTAATATTGCCAATCTTACTGCTTGTCCTTTTAGAAATTTCCTTGGAGTATCATCAGTAGTTTCTTTTGCTTTTCCCTTTTTTTCCAAGATCTCATTCATAATGTGATCTAAATTACACAGAGAAAATTATATCATCATTTATTAATGCTGATTAATTCATTATTATTGATTAATTTTAATATAATATATTAAATATTATACATTAATTACAGCAAATTGAAAAGTTTTTTGATTAATGGAATGACATTTGAAGGTTGAGCATCATTGTGCTGAAAAAAATCAAGGTTTATATTGAATACTTGTGAAAGATAGAACAAATCATGATTTGAAATATAGTAATCCTTCATCAACATTTTTCACATATATGCAGTTACAAATGTTACATAATCGGTACATTGTTGTATTTATGTAACAATAAATGCACAACAATTTACCAACTGTGGATCTGGGATGTGTATACACAGTTTTTGAGAGCAGTCGCTAAGTGCTTTTGTAAATGTTTATTTTCTATTTATCATTATTTTTACTTTTCACTGCAAATTAACAATTTTATAGATGTTCAATTTTAGTATTTTAGAGAATGGTGAGAATCTCTGCACCAAGAGGGAGGAGGTGGATAAGAAAGGACCAATGTTAAATTTAGTTTTGGTTTTGGATCTGAGTGAGTTTGTGTTTTCTTTTTTAAGTCGTTTAGATTATGTTTTCTAGAAGAACAGCAGACTTGTGATTTCTACACATACAATACATAGCTTTCAATAGTAGTGAATCAATAAGTTCTGCATTTGTGTGTCTTGAATAAGTATAAATGTTATTTCATGCTTATTTGTGTTTCATGTGTGTTTTCTTAAATACAAGCTAGTATTAGTTTCATTTTTATAGATTATACTTTTTTGTCATCATGTACTCCAAATGTTCAGAAAACATAGTTGGCAGTGATAAACTAGCCAAAAGGGCTAGAAGCATGTTATCACTGGAGATGGAACCTGATGTGAGGACAAGGTTAGGGTATGGAAGAGCTTTGGTGGCCAGGCTAATGAATGTTAATGAGTCAACTATAAGGACCATTAAAAAAATTGAAGCACTTAAAATTATTGTTACTAGTGTAACTAAAGTTATGCAATTTTAGCCATCCAATGAAATAGTCAATATTTTTAGATAATGACAAGTCTCCTGAATAAAATAAGCCACGAATGAAAAAAATTTAGCCAAAATTTTCATAAATTAGTGATAAAAAACTGCAAGCTGCATAACAGTTGCTGATTGAAATTACCTTATATAATTATTAAAAAAAATTACACAAATTTATTGAAATATTGTCATTTTTATTAAATATTTCATATTTACTAACTTGTTCTTATTTCATTTACATAATTTTTAGCAATATTTTTTATAAATTTTTTTTATTTATGTCAAAAAATCCTAACAAATACAATATGGTTTCATCTTCTACATAATCAGCTATAATATATTTTCTGTTCCTCTAATTGGACTGCAGATGGTTTATAGTTGCTCAGCACCCAATGCCTCACACCCACATCCAAAGTAAACTTCGTTGCAATTTCCGGGGTGTATTATTTCCAAGAATAAATTTCAAACCCTCCATTTTAAAAAAACTGTATTTTCAACAATTACAGACAAAAAACTGATTTGCAAAAGCTGGATTAATAAAATCAGGATTGAATTTTTTTAATATCTTTGTTTTTTGTCATTTTTTGTTCTGAGGCCATCTATCACAAAAAGGCACTCAAAGGATTAGAAGTTCTAATCAAACAAAACTCAAGTGTATTATTTCCAAGGAAAAATTTCAATTAAACCCTCCATTTTAAAAAAACTGAAGTGTGTTCAGTAATTGTTGAATTTAGAAAGTTAACTATGCTTTTCATCATTGGCCAAACTTATCTGATTATGAAATTCATCTGCAAATGAATAAACTACTTCCTTATATATGTTTTATATAATAAATATTTACTGTGAAAATTTTTCAAAATATCTATCATTATTTCTAATAGAATATGTTCTCTAAGATTTTCTTTTTCTGAATAATCACTATGTAAGGTTAAAACAACAAAAATCTTCAAATAAATTTATATGATCATCTTGTTTCTTGAATTAATTGATTAAAATTCCTTCTTTACAAATTAATTCATTGATAAAGAACAATAAGATAATTCACAATTTAAGAATGCTTTGCAAAATTGTTATGATGAATAGAAAAATATGAGTGAAACTTGATTTGAGAATTAATCTACCATGATAAATATAACATTAGTCCTTGATATTATTTTTATAGCTTATATAAAAAGGTAAATAATTTTTTTATATAGTTTTGTAAGTTCTAATATTTAATCTATTTGAATTATTTTTATACAATAATTTAAAGCATATACCTGGTAATTTTAACTTCATTTCCTCTTTAAAAAAATCTGAAATAAAACCATGCTGCCAAAGAACATAACAGCAAACTTCATGTACAATTGTTTTCAATGCATTTTTAAAATCCACAATCTCTCCAGTTATCTAAAAAATAAACTTTATTATAAATTTTCACAATCTATAATATTAAAATAATTACTAGTATGTTATAAAACAATATTACTTCAATAAAATTAATCAAAATTAAAAAAAAAGATTTTAATGTAATACTTTCTTATTGTAAATACTAAATGAAAGTATACTATAAGCCAAATAAGATAAACGGTTTATTCAAAATTGTTTTGGGTTATCCATGTAGCCTGCTTCAGTTGAAATTCAATTTAAGCAAGTTATTTGGAGAGCCAAAAATGTTTTTGAGTAAACAGTTTATCTTACTTATCTGGCTAATAGTTTACTTCTATTTATGATTTTAATTAACAAAAAAAATATATAAATTAAAATATCTACCATTCAGACATATATAATAATCCATAATATTTAAAAAGTAAGTAAATTTAATTATAAACATTAACATAGGCTTAAATTTTCTTTAGTATTACATACTCCTTGAATTATGAACATTCATACTTATAAATGTAAAATTCTAGAGTTGGTCCTACAATCCCTTGAAGAAACCTCTATACTTAATCTCATAAAAGAAGCTATCCTATATACGAGGTACATCGACAACGTTTTCGTTATTTGGAAAGAAGAAGATAAATTTGAAGAACTACAAGATCGCTTCACTGTTTCCAGCTATGGCCTTAAGCTTACACTAGAACAAAAAGATAAAGAAAGAATACATTTTCTTGACATACAATTAATGATAGAAGACCACGCCATTCAAACTACTGTTTATAGGAAACTGTCAAACATCTCAGTAATAATCCCGTAATGGTCAAACGACAAATGGAATTATAAAAAGGCAGCCATAAGATCATATGTAGATAGGGCTTTAACACACTATAGTACCAACATGTTTTAAAGGAAGAAATGAAATTAATTACAGAAATAGCGAAAAACACGACTATAGTAAGAAATTAGTAAATAAAATTTATAATGAAACACTGAAAAGAAGAGAAAATAGAAGCAATGCCAATCAAGAGCAACTAAACCGGAGCCGGCAAGGTAATGATAGTATAATAAACAATGGGTACGAGGTAATACCAGATGCCCTAAGAAAATATAAAACAATGCAAAAAATAATAAAATCAAGTGAAAGGAAACCAGCATATAAAAGGCCAAACACAATCTCAAGCATATTAAAAAACGTGAAAGACATGTACGGCAGAGAAGAACTGACAGGGGTTTATGATATACCTTTAATAAATAATGATAAACAACAAAAAGAAATATACATCGGGGCCACAGCGAGGAACCTAAGAGAAAGGTTAAAAGAGCACAAAACAAATATATGGAAAGATGTACTAACGACAGCATTCACTAAAAGGGCCTACGAGTTTGACATTAAGGTAGAATGGGAAAAAGCAAAAGTTGTAAAGCAGGTGAACAACATGAAAGAATTACCAGTAGCAGAAGAATTAAAAATTTTTGAAGGAAGCGAAGAAGGAAAAACAATAAATGAAAGACAATCTATAAATCTTTCATGAGCTTGGAAATTTGCTTTGAAAGAAAGAGCACAGCAGAACAGCAATGGGTAACACTAGAGAGAAAAAAAACGAAACTATGATCTTAAATACTAATTAGTATAACATATATTTTTTTTGTTATATATGAAAGTAAAAGTTAATATCTGTTATATTTTTAGATTTAATTTAATTTATTGTAATATATTTGTAAGCAAATTTATGTTTAAATTTTAAATTTTGTTCTATGTACTCGATTTAAGTTCTATGTTCTAGAATGACAATTGCTTTATAGAAGTTGGTTGTTTCAAAAAACTGTATTTAATAGTTAGAGTTGAAGAGGGCAGTTGAAAGCCAAAAATGTTCCTAAAAATAGTTTTTCGGTATTTTATTTTTGGACTGCTCATTTGTGCTGTTATTTGAACTCTTATATAAGTTAATGCCTATGAGAGCAGTATAAGTTGAGTCTTTATGAGAAATACAATTATAAAAATAATTTTATTTTAATAAATATTTTACCTGATTCATATTTTCTATAACTAACTTCTCAAATTGCTGAAGAGAATAAGTTGTTATTTTATCTATTTTAAATAACCGTTTCTGACTAAAATCAAAACAACAGTTCCATACTGATAAAAGAGCAGGGCATAAAGACTGGAAGAAACAAATAAATAAATTTTCAATTTTTATATAATATTAAGAATTTAATAATAAAATAATCAATATAAAATACTAAATTTAAATATAAATAAAACATCAATATATGAAGTTATACAGTTAATATCATCTATCCCTTAATAAATCATTTTTAAGCCTTTTGAAATGTAAAACAATCTGTCATTATGTATTTATGCAAAAGCAAAAAAAATTGTAAAAAAAACTTTACAAAGAGGAGTCAGCTTATAAATACAAAATTAAAAAATTTTTATGAGATTCACACGATTTGCCATTTAAGTTATACTGTGTCATTGTTGCACTTTTGTCCCAGTTTTGCAATCTATCATATTTATTCCTAACAATGATCATTATTTTATTGATTGTATTATTAAAAATAAATGTATAAGTAATCTGTTCATAAATTAATACTTTTGTGCATATCCAAATATTGAATACTATACAAATAGGATCAAAAATATATAAAGTGGTTGAAATGCATTGTCTTTGCTTTAGTAGAGTCCTTTGACAGCTGAAAAATCAATCATATTTATTCCTAACAAATATCTATTTCTTCTTGATTCTATTATTATAAATATGCATATATGAGTGTGTAAATGTTCATATTTAAATACATATAAAAATGTTAATTTATCAGGAACTTCAAAAATAAGATTCCCCAGTTATAAAAGGTTTGGTACAGAAATTTTTTTCTATATAAACTAAAACTGAATTTTTAATTCTATTCCATTACACTGCCAAAGTAACTTTAAATAAAACTAACAGCATAAAGGGAGGGAAAAACTTTCTTAACATGGATAATTAAATAAAACAAAATTAGTAGTGCTTTTGATTTATTACAAAATCCTCCTCGGTTCTATGGAATTGTGTGCATTCTTCAGCTTTATGTTGTAGCTGAGGAGGATTTTGTAATAAATCAAAAGTGCTATTAATTTTGTGTTATTTATTTAATTATCCACGTTATGAAAGTTTTCCTGCCTTCATGCTGTTAGTTTTATTTATAAAACTGAATTTTGCCTAAATTAAAAAAATAATTTCCTAACAAATATTTTTAACTAAAAATTTTCAGGAGCTGAATATTGTTAAATCCCAATAATTACTTTATTTATATTTTCATAATATTTTAGCATGATTTCCATGATTGAAATGGAGAAAATGAGCTTGAAATAATATTCTAATAATATGATATTTAAATTCAACAAACTGTCCATTTGACAAATTATTCAAATAACCTGAACTTTTTAATATTAAATATTTATGCCTTATCATGTACAGGTAGTTCCCATCTTTATGAGCTAACTCATTAAGTGAGCTCATTAAATAAGAACACATAAACCAAGGTTCAATTTTCCATAGATATAATGTTAAAATCAGGAGTTTGTTCTTGGCAATACAAATTGATCACAGTAAAATTAAATAAAGACAAAGAAAATCAATATTTTATAATTAAGCAACGTTTTATTTATTTAAGAAAATGAACCTTTAAAATCAAGCAAATTATAATAATAAATAAAATTACTAATATCATATGAATATAATTACTTACAACTAGACAATTAACAAGAAATATAAATTTTAAGAAAATTACTTTATTCAATACAAAGACGCACTTTCGGAATTATTAGATTCCCTCATCAGCTTTAAACATATTAAATTCTATTCCAATACGTTAGCAATTACACACAAATTAAATATACTTAAATAACAATCATAGCACTGAGACAGGTACAAAGAAGTGAAAACTATAAAATTGTAGAAAGGTTTTTATTTAAAGCTCTTCAGTCTGCATACAAAAATTTGAAAGAATAGTGTTCCTTAGAACATCCAGTTATCCAATATCTGAAGACATGTTCTATGGAATGCTATTCTTTCGAATTTTTATATGCAGACTGAAGACAGTTATATAAAAATCGAGAATACTTTCTGAAATTTTATAGTTTTCATTTCTTTGTACCTGTGATATGATTATTATTTATTATTTATCAAGACAATGGTTTTTTTAATTTTTAATAGATTAAATATACTTAAACAGTAACAAAAACGCTTGCCATGATAAGCATGATTTTTTCTATTTAAATTTTAAAAGTTATTTATATTAAATTAATATTACAAACTTTAATACACATTTTTTTTATATATAAAGATCTTCACTAATCTATTAATTTAGACAAAACTTCCATGTCTTACTTAATTCTCCTGGATCTGCAATGTTGATAGATTTAATTGATTGCTTTCTCTTTTTTATTATAGCAAGAGATTCTTTCCATTTTTCTATTTGTGGATTTTCCTGTACGTAATAATTTTTGTGCCATCTCAATTTATGTGTAGATTACTGTTTAATGATCTTTGTACCAAAGCAGTAGTGTTTTTGTCTTTTTCTATGTCGTATTTGTGTTCTAAAATTCTTTTAGAAAGTGTGCATGAGGTGTACCCTATATAAAGTTATTCTTGTTGTAAATCCATGAAGGAGAGATGGATAACTATTGCTGAAAGTTGTTATTTTGTTAGTTACATTATATATATATAAAATTATAAATTTAATGTGTTAGTTTGTTTGTTAATTATAAGTTAATGATAAGATTTATATATATTTTTAATGTTAAAACATATAGTATAATTTAAGTACATATGTACTTGGATGTTTAGATTTTGTTACTAAAACAACGGCTCTTTAGAATGCTTGATGGAATGTATTAGTTTTTGATTTTTGAATGTAGCTGAAGAGGATTTTAATAAAAATTTTAATAAATTTTTAATAATATTTTAATAATAAAATGCTTCTATAATTTTTTCAGTAGAAATATAATTTATTTACACATATGATTAATTTTCCTGCCATAGAACAGTTTGTGTTTTGTTTAAGTTTATTTGGCAGTGCACACAAGAAAAATGTCAAGATAATAATCTTTGTTAGGAATAAATATGACAAAACACAAGGGTGATACAAAAGATATCAACAATAACATGCTCAACTGACCTGGAAAATCTTACAATCTCACAAAAATTTTTCCTATTTTTAACTGAATTGAGTATATGCTGATCATTATAAAAAAATTTTTTTATTTATAAACTTTTTCAGCTTATACATCAGTATATATAGAATATAAATTGAAATTAAAAATAAAAAACAATATACTGTTTTAAATACCTATAGTAATTAATATATATGAATTAATTGAAACAATGTTTATAGATAAAATTTGATATTGAAGATAATTAATAGCTATGACAAAAAGAAATCTTAAATAATGTTGCTCTCTTAGGTGTTTAACTATGTGAGAGATTAACTCCAAGCACTACTAATCAGTCCAAATTATTTTATAAAAAGCTTTTATTTCGAGAAACGTTTTTGGAATTTACTATAAAACATTAATTGTTCTCTAAATTAAATTTGTTATAAGAGTTGAAGATGGCTAGTAAATGCCAAAAACATTTCTCGAAATAAAGCTTTTTATAAAATATTTTGGACTGCTTAGTAGTGCTGGGAGCTAATCTTTCACATAGCCATAACAAATATAAAAGGCTCATAAATAGGAGCAATAAAATAAAAATTCATTTCTCTTAATTACATAACAAACTTCTAATACAAAAACATTTATTTTCATCACTTTCTATATGCCATTTTCAGATATAAAAATATATTATTTTATTTATTTCAAAATATTAAGATAAATAATCCTTAATATCAATAACTCATTGGTTCTCACTTTTATTATTTTCTAACATGAATTATCTGGAAAGTATTATGTGGTTTTAATATATAAAGAAAAATTCTGATGATTTCATGAGAAAAATTTCAGAAAACCAATTGAAATTTTATATACTGAAATTAATAGAAATTTCAACTTTGATTTACATAAATTCAACTATTTTGAACAAACTATCTCTGTAAATCAAAGAAAAGATGTATATAATAATATTGTGGATAGAGTTAAACAAAAAATGTTCCATACCATATGTAAAATAAATAATTTTCTTTCTAAATTTATTTGGCTGGAAAGCATTTTATAAATATGTACTATTTTCCTCCAAGTAGTAAATAATTTCCATAATCCAAATTTTATAAATGTTTTCAGCTAATAAGAAACAATAAAATAACTTTTTAAAAAATTATATAAATTAAAAAATATTTATCCTATATACAGGTAGTCTTTGATTTACAATGAGTTCAGTTCAAACCCTGATGTCATAAGATGGAACAGTAATAAATCAAAAATGCCCAAAATTTATAGATTTCCCATTACCAATGGTTATTATTATATTCTACTTTATCATAATAAATTCAACAATACGGAAAAATAAAAGAACTAGACAAAAAATATATTTTTTGTATATCAGATCATTGATTAGGAACTTGAACCTGATTGGTCAATATAGTTGAATCTTTAGTCAACTGAACTGACCAATTGAAAATTTGTTGATAACATTGCATCGTAAGTATAAGTGAGTGTAAGTCAAGGATTACCTGTATTTATCAATGCTTTAATTTTTAAAGAAATAAAATTTTTAAATTAGGAATTTATTTTAATTTTGACATAAAATTTATTAAAATATATCAGGACAACAGATTAAAGAAGCATTGTGGATTCACAGAAATTCTGATGCAATTAACTATTATATATACTTAATTGTATCGGAATGTCTATGAAATTAACTATTATATATACTTATATATAAACCAGTTCATCTACTTCATAATTTTAAAATAGTTATAAAACTTTGAAACCTGTATATAAGCCACTCCCAGATTTCAAGAGTTAGAACAATATTATATTCATTGAAATAACTGGATAATTTATTTATAATTTTTTTTATATACATATCAAACTTAATTCATATCAACAAGTGCTGCTCAATTTTGTTATTTCATAATTCCAACATCTGTATAACTGCATAAGCACAGTCATGTCAAGATATGACATGACTGTGATTTATGAAGATGTTGGAATTATTGTTGCAGTTATGCAGATGTTGGAGTTATTCTATCCTGCATAAACAGTCATGTCAAGACATGACTGTGTTTATGCAGGATAGAACACTACACATAGATTACAGGACTTGCTGCATTATCATTCTATGCTACACACAGAATGATAGTGGAGCAAGTCCTACAACAGCCTTTCACCAAAGACTGAATAATTAGTTGAGCATTTTCTATGAAGTGATCAGACTGTTTGCCTGATCTCCATGTGATTTTTGATTGGGGGTATTTAAAAAACTGGTTTATCAAGGACACCCAGACAATTTAGCAACTTTGAAGGACTGAATAATGCTTCATGTGAGACAAATCTGTAAAGATTTGCTGCATTCTACAGTGAAAAATGCAATTCATAGAATGCAGTTTTGGAAAATGTTCATGGGCAACATATTGAACTGTATTTTCAATTGAATCAGAATAAAAACAATTTTCAACTGTGACCTTTTGTTTTCTTTATTATATCATCTTAACTCCAGTATAGTGGTATTTTCCCTCTGTGGTTGGATTTCAGAACTATTTATTTTATTTATTGAAATTGAATTCCCATACAGTAAGACCTCACTTAACGCTGCTCCGTTTAACGTTGTTTCAATATAATGCGGTTTTTTCGAATTCTATATTTTTTATTGATTCACTTTGGTGCAGTTTTTCAAACTACTATATTCATATAAATTAAAAATTGCACTAATTTGTTGCTTTGATACTCTTATGCCATCTCGCAATGCATTTGATATTAGTTCAGTGCAGTACATACAAAAGTCTGTTGCAGTCTCAGTTCATATTTATGATCATTTGTCAACATTATTTGCACTTAAACTTTAGCCACTATTATGGAAATTATGGATCAGTTTATACAAAATGATCCAACTATTACGGAAATTATGGATCAGTTTATACAAAATGATCCAAATTAATAGAAGTTCAAAGGCAAGATGAAGTGTCATGGGTTACAATGTCTAGTTATTGACAAGTAAAGACAAGACGAAGGGTCATGAATGCAATGTTTCACTATCGACAGTTGTTTGCTGAACGAAAGAGGAAAAGCAAATGATTCTTAAAGAAAAATAAAAAGGATCAAATAAGGAAGAACTTTCCTCATCACAAAAAAATTATTTACTTGAATATTTTTGATTTTCATGTCCTCATCCAAACATAAATTATTTACTCGAATATTTTTGATTTTCATGAATGATTTGAACCTTCTTCATCATGAACAAATTATTTACTTGAATATTTTTGATTTTCATGAATGATTTATGACAAATTATTTACTTGAATATTTTTGATTTTCATGAATGATTTATGAATCCTTCCTCATCACAAACATAAATTATTTATTTGAATATTTTTGATTTTCATGAATGATTTATGAATACAAATTGATATTAGCAATAAAATACCTATAATTAATGTGTAATACAATAGTAATAATACATGTTACAAAATAAAAGGTATGTATATTTTTCTCTTCACTGTTTTGTTTCACCTATTCCCATTATTTGCATGTTAAGATGACCTCGTTTAACGCTGTTTCGTTTAGCACTTGATTTCTTTGGAACATATACCCGCATTAAACAGGGTCTAATTGTAGTTTGGAAAGTATGTATACCAAATTTAATTGAGTTTGGCCTAACAGGCTCTAAACACCTCCTCTTTAATTATGGCCACCCTATACAATCTGTAAGTTTGAAAGGGAACAGAATCAAGTCAAAAAAAAGTTAAATTACAGGCAGACATATATGCAATACTTAAAGACCAATAAATTTATTGACTACACAGTTAGTTGATTGTTTTAGGTTTGATGGTACAAATGCCTTATAGGCAAAGATGCACCAGATATTGTGTATATGAATAAACAAATAAATAAATACAGTAGAGTCTTCCTAATCTAACATGTATGGTTCTGGGCTTGTTGAATTTCAGAGATTTATCGGATTATTGGATGTTCAATGAAAAAAATGGAATTACACAAATGAATACGCTCCATTTATTAAGACTTTTCTGTCACTGATCTTGCTATTCAAATCTTTAACAAGCCCCTCAATTTTATCTTGATTTTTTTTAATGTCATAAATGGTGGCTCATCGATTTTTTTAATGTCATAAATGGTGGCTCATCCAATACCATAAAATGAAAGCCAAACTGCTAAACTTTTCTCTCAATTGTTAATTATTTCTGCCTTTTTGACAACAGTCAATGTCTTGTTTTTTCATTTTTCACTTTTTCCAATTTGTGACATTATGTAAAGATAAATAACAAACACTGATACTGTAAACATTATTTTATAGTAAACAGTGTACTGAACTTAAAAATTAGTCCGATTATAAACACTATATTACAGTAAATAGTGTACTGAACTTAAAAATTAATCCAATTATAACGTCTGCAAATTAATGAATAGCAACTGACAATTGGTTTACATCAATTTCTCTTTTTCACACATCGGCAAGTTGTGACATGAAAATTTCATCTGGACGACACGGTGATTTACAGTATTAGACTGACAAAATGCTGGACTACAGATACTCAACTGTAAATAAAAACAACTTAAAAAAAATGCAACTCTTAAAGAGCATATCTTAACTGTGAAAGTGTGACACATTCACACAAAATGTGAAGATGAGTTTCATTTACTCTCTGACATCATCTACAATTGGAATTATCACCAATCCCAATTAAATGATGTCATCTAAAATAACAGTGATTTTAAAGAGCCCGGTAATAATCTTTATTTGATTTTTATGCAATGCAAGCAATTCTTTAGTTCTCTGCAATGAAGTACCTAAAATAAAAGTCTTTGACTGCCTTAGTCCAGAAGTAGATCTCCAGTAGGAAAAATACTGAGCTGCCAATTAATCCCTTACACTTACCCAAATGTATCAGCTCCAATAAATGGATGAGAAGCTCTTTCTTGGCCAGCCCATCACCAATCTCATTGCCCTCAATTCCTTTATGCCTTAATACAAACAAATTGAATCTTGTTCCCAGTAGCCAGTTCCAGAATGAAATGGTGGCAAATTCCTATACAAGCTTTAAGGTAAAGTGGGAGTTATCAAGTGCTTTTAGAGCAGCTTGACTATCTGATAGGATATAAATAAATTTATTAATATATTTCCCATCAAGATTGATTTTAACATATGCAGAAATAGCACAGAATTTTGCCTGAAAGACAGTGGCAAGCCATTCAAGGGAATAGGAATATGATATTTTGCTTCCTCCCAGAAAATCCCATCTGTACATCAGTTGTGGTAGTATAGTATAAAGAGTGAATTTATCTGTACAACAGATCACTCCAACCTTTATACTGTACCCAAATCCATTTTCCCCACCCCTCCATGCTAGGAAAAACAATAATGAAGGATTTGAAGAAGTTAAATTTGGGAATCACATGATCCTTAATCATCTCAAGAATAGGACTGTGTGACTTGTCCCTTTCAAAAGATGAGTACTCCATTTTGTGTATTTATATAATATTTTATAAATAAATAATCATTCTGAAACATATTTTACTTATTAATATATAAAATTTAGATATCAATACCATTAATATTAAAATTATCATCAATATTATTCCAGATGTAAATATTAAAATTAAAACTTAATGTTCTATTTTTAAAATTATATAATATTAACATATTTTTATCTGTTATACTTACATTTTTAAATCTCTGATATAAACTATATTCCCATAACCATTCTTGTAAAAATATAAATTCTGATTCATCTCCAGCTATTCGTGTGATACCATAGGAACTAACAGTAAGATAATCTGTTCTGTCAACATCTTGGAAACTTGCAGTTCTGAAAAATAATGTTTCTGACATGGGAAACTTTTAAATAATTTTAATCAATCATATAATGACATTTACAGTTTTCTAATGAGTTATATTATGTCGTGGTTCAGGTCCTCTGATTTAACAAGACAAATGCTACTCATTCTGTCTGGGGTGGCTGACAGAGATGAAAAAATAAAACTGTATTAAGATATATGAATTAATTGGTGTTTAACTTGCAATTTATTTAAAGATGAACACTTAGGAAAAGAAAAGACAGGTATATGCTCAGAAGGAAAAAAGTTATCTCTCCCAGGGAAATTAAAATAGTTCTAAATTGTTATTTTGTCATTAGCTGTTAATCCTAACTATATCTATACCTTTGATGCTATCATCTAACTCTTGCTACTGTTTCTTATGAAAATTGTGTATCATTATTGAAAGTGTGTTACATTTAGAGTTTCTTTTTATATTAAAATAAATACTTTGTTATAGTTATAAATTTATGAATCAATTCTCCTATCCCAGACATCAGCATCACTGGTCCACATACCATATATTATATTTTAGTCATCATATTCTGGTGTGTTGCATATTGGAGAAACATGTAAAACTTCTGTGTGAGAACTGTGGGCATTTAAAAGTTAACATTGCCAATTTTTAAATGCCCACGATCCTCACATATTAATAGACTTTGATCTTAAATCATACTTCATTTGAAATTTCTACTATGGTAATTTTTTTTAATCAAATTTATCAATGCTTAATTAAATAAAGTTTGTCTGATATCACTAAATTAAAAATTGGTACAGGTACTCCTTACTTATGATCATTTGACTTACGATAAGCCAATCTTATGATTGCCCTTATGATATTCCAAACATAGTTATTTTCATAGCATATTGGCTAAAAATACTTTTTCTGTTTTATTAAAATTTTACAGCTGGCTGATGGATGTGTGTTAAAAAAATCACTTACCATCAGGTTCAATTCTGTACAATTTTACCACTTTGAAGGCTTTGTATAAATCTAGATAATTTTACTACTTGAAAGATCACATCTTTCATTGTCTATTATTACTGCTAAAATTATCATTATTGTCAACTATTTTCAACTTACAATGGTGTTATTAAAACATGACTCCTATTTTAAGTAAAGGATAAAGGAGCATCCATAATAGAAATTCTTATATTCAATTGTAATTTGTTTCAACAAACTGCTTGAGAATTATAGTAAATGATGAAAAACTTAATTTTTGAATCTGATTCAACTAATCTGTTAACACTCTTAACTTATCAATTTTACAAGTTTCAGATGTTTTCTGGCCTATTACCTATTGCAAATTTAGGTAAGAAACATTTGTATACTGATTACAAGTTAGTTTAATACAGGTTTCCTTACTTTATAAAAGTAAAACATTCCTATGAAACATTTCATAAACCAAAAAGGTGTAACAGTAAAGAAGTAATTATCATTAATTTATATAGGAAAAATTTTTGTGTGTTCCCAGACCCAAAAACATAATTTATCAAATCATACCAAATAATATCAAAACTTAAAATAACACTAACATATAATAAAAGCAGGAATGATATAATAAATACACAGCCTATATAAAGAGAAAAAGTATGTACATTGTAGTTTCACTTATGGCATCACTTATTGATACAAAGAGATATTTTGATATAAGCCAACTTGAAATATTGCTTTATAATGTTTAAAATTCTTGAAGAATTTTTTAAATTTTCTAAAATATGAAAATGAAATATCACATGCATAATTATAACAGTACATAATTTGAGAAGTACTTGTATATACTGTACTTGTATTTAAGCCAAATTATCTACTTCAACTGAATCCTATCATAAATTAAGGATTACTTGCATATAATTTTTTAAATTTTGCATGTTGAAAAACTAGATTTGTTTTCATCTATCCATGTGATTCAAGTGTAAATCAGTAGTTCTCTTATATTAAAAAAGATGTACAGGAAATGTGCTTATGTCTTATAAATGAATGAATTTGCTTCATGGTACATTAGAAAAGTTTTGTGCATTCAAAGAGATCTTCAAAAATATCGCTTTCAACATATTTAATAATTCTAAATCTTTATTGTAAAAACATGGTTGGAAAAATCTGTAACTCAGCATGACCTATATATCAGACAGTATCTCATTAATTAAGATACTATCTGATTAATATGATTCAATTGCATATAATTTTTAGAATAAAGATTAATAATTATTTTATAAATATTATTTAACCAATTTCTTTTGAAAATAAATTAAAACAGCTTGAACAGAACCAGAGAAAAGGTTTAATAAAAAAGAGTTTTTCATTAAATCTTTTAATTTAGTCTGTTTAAATTGTTAATTTTGTTATTTACTGAATAATATCTGCATTTTATTAAAAGAATAAAAAAATTTAATAGTATAAGATTATCTGTATCAGAATCTTTTAAATTAAATAATACTTACTTTAAATAATATGGATTAAAATTTATATCTTCTTTTGATATAACTGGAACTAGACAGAGAAATCCAATAGATGGATTTTCTTTACAAATTCTTATCCATTCTAAAGGATCAGTAATACCATAATAATCAACTGCACCTAAAAATCATAATATTTATTGAATTAAAATAATATTTTATTTAACATGATTTGCCAAAAAGTTATTCTTATTAGTAAAATAACTGATTATAGATTAATTAGTTTTTTGTTTATATAATTGGATATTTTTTTAATCATTAATAATATGCTGAGTACATTGGACATTAGCAATTTGTTAATCTGTTAATTCTGGCATTATTTTATAAAAAATATCTGAAATAACTTTATTGATAAATATAAAAAACAAAATATTATGATCAAAGAATTAATGATTTGAAGTCTCCTTAATTTGAAACTCTTCATAAAAATTAAACCTATGGATTTATATTCCTGCCATATGACAACAGGTTTTGTTTTAACAAGTTGAAATTTCTACTACAAGTCAGTTTTCCACTTTTCTTTTAGAATCAATTTGAGAAATTTCATAACTCACAGTTCAGAAATTTTTACATCATCATATTTATGCTATATACCAGTATTATTATTCATCTGAAATTTTATCACTTTATAAATTAAAATTTTTCAATTATAAATGAAATGAATTATGCAGAATTTATAAAAACTTTATGATTTATTTAATTTAAATTACTAATATATAATTTCAATAGAATTTATAAATTGAATATAAATGTCCTAATCAGTTTATAAGTTTTATTTCTTTATGTAGAACGTTATACTAATTCTTATATAATATTTTTATATGCAGGTAGTTCTCAGTTTATGAGTTTTCAAATATGAGGTATCAAAAAAATTGAAAATATGAATCTTAATTATAATAAATAAATGGTAAACATTTATAAAAAGGTATTTCAAACCACTTATCTAATTATACAATACAGTAAAACTGAGTTTGAAGCAAAAATTCATCTGCTAAAAAATCAGAAAAATCAAAATAGTACCAAAAAGCAAAAACAGTAGTTCTCTGATTTTACCAATACATTACATAAATAATTTCTATTTCCAGTTTCTATCTAAGTTGGTAGTTAATTTGTATAAAAGATCATCTATTTATCTATTAATACTTCTATAATGCATGATTGGAAATCTAAATTTTTTATGTGAATTTCATTAAACAACAGGTATACATAATTGTGTTCATAATATTATATTTCTAATTGTTTACAGTGGATGATCGGTTAATGAACATAATCCGTTCCAAGACAATGTTCGTTATCCGAATTGTTCGTTAACTGATCATTGATTTATCATAGGTTTTTATGGGAATTTGATTAATTCATTCTGGAGATCCTGATTTACCATAGGTTTTTATGGGAATTTAATTAATTCGTTCTGGAGACCAAGACAATATTCGTTATCCGAATTGTTCGTTAACCGATCATCGATTTACCATAGGTTTTAATGAAATGTTCATTAACTGATCATCGATTTACCATAGGTTTTTATGGGAATTTGATTCCAAGAAAATGTTCGTTATCCAAATTGTTCGTTAACCGATCATTGATTTACCATAGGTTTTTATGGGAATTTGATTAAATTAACCGATCATCAATTTACCATAGGTTTTTATGGGAATTTGATTAATTCATTTTGGAGACCCAAAAAAAATAAATAAATAATTATAAATTTCTTATTATGTGGAGATCCAAAAAAACATAAATAAAAAATTATATAATTTCTTACTGTTTATATATATGTAATAACAATAACATATACATACATAGTCTTGCATTTTCATCTGTTATGTTTATTTTCCGATAAAGAATTGCCCAATCTTGATTGCTTTTCTCTCTCCTTCAGGATTTTTTGGAAGTGATTAATACATTGTCGTGGTAGAGAACTCCAAGCCTATTGACTTTAACCTGGTATGGGTGCCATTCTAACACCAAAAAATTATAAAATCACTCTCTTACCTTCTTTAACAAATCTTTGAATTGTTTTATGTTGTCTCTGAGTTCATTTTAATCGGGAAAAACTACTGTTCTTCCATCCTTACCCATACGTCCATGAGCACGCAAGGCCTAAGCCTGTCATTCCATTAGGTTAGTTAAGCCGAAATATCCTCATGGAATATTTTTATCTGGCGGCGGCCACTTATAGAGCCGCCATCATCACAGGCTGACCAACACCCATGATGGGGTCAACCAGAAGATTGAAGGATGGGTTTCAATGGTTCGGACCTAGATCCCTCCTAAAAAATTGGAAGAGTGGGACCCCAGATCCTCCAAAATGGTAAGCCACAGCTTTACCAAGTAGCCATCCAGCTGATCTGTCATTCGGTCAGTCCGTGGTCCCACAGTTTATTCTGTGAAGTGTTCATTATCCGAACATGTGTTCGTTAACTGAATATAAAAATCTTTCAAAAAAGTGTCCGCTATCCGATTTGTTCGCTATCCAAACTGTTCGTTAACTGATCACCCATTGTACTTTCATTTATAATTGCTCTGGTAAGATAATTTTATCCCTTCAACACACACACACACAAAAAATAGACTCCTGTATAACATGGTACTTATATATAACATTTATATATAACACAATAGATAAATCTGACATCTTCACATTCTAATTGCAATATGAGTAAGGAATTAGAGTTTGGACTTATTAGGACTTTTGGTGTCCTAATAAGTCCCAACTCTAATTATCAGCATTCTAATTGTAATAACTGCAATTAACATTCATATTTTTGATTTTTTAGTACTCAATTCATGTATAATATATATGGTTCATATACAGTAAGACCCTGTTTAATGCGGCGGATACGTTCTAACAAAATCAAGCACTAAATGAAACATCATTAAATGAGGTCATCTTAACACATAAATAATGGAGATAGGTGAATTAAAAAATATATGAATTATTTTTTATTTTATTTTGTAACATTTATTGTTATTATTATTATTGTATTACATTAATTATAGACATTTTTTATTGCTAATCAGGGCAGCCGTTACGCATAGGCCAAGCAGGCCCCTGCCTGTAGCACAAAACTGACAAAGGCGGCAAAAAGATGATTTTCATTTATTTTATTATTTTCTATTTTCATTTCATTTACATTATCATGGCGTCTAGAGCAACCAATAAAAATAAAATGAAAAATATGAAGAAGAGGCGCTTTTTGAATAAGGCAAACAATTCTTCTTAACATCCTATACTTAATTTCACGTAAGAAAATAGCAGATGGCACTTGAGAGCCGAGCGTTTTTACATGTATTAAATACATAATTTAAATTCATGAAACCAAAATTTGTCAATACTAAATATTTTTATCTGTAAAAATGTACAATACCTGAATATTTAAAATTGCAAAGTTGAAATCATAAACATGGTTAAATATAATTTAATTTTTTCAATTTTATTTCATAACTGATAAGTGATATTTTTTTCGCAGATGGCAGAATTTATAACCGTATCTAAACCAACGCTATTTTCTTACATGAAATGAAGTATAGTAAGGGCGCCAAAAAAAATTGCTTGTAGTGCCGAAATGTCTAGCAGCGGCCCTGTTGCTAATATCGATTTGTATTCATAAATCATTCCTGAAAATCAAGAATATTCGAGTAAATAATTTGTTTGTGATGAGAAAGATTCTTCCTCATTTGATACTTTTTGTTTTTCTCATTAATTAAGAATTTATCTAACGTCGTCTGCCCTTTCCTCTTTCGTTCAGCAAGAAGTTGTCAATAGCCAGACATCACAATCCATGACACTTCATCTTGCCTTTGAACTTCTATTAAAATTTGGATCATTTTGTATAACTGATCCCATAATTTTTGTAATAGCAGCTAAACTTATTTTGAGAAATATCTGTTGAAAGTTCCTTTTGCTCTTCATTTTCAGAAATGCAAACTTCCTCGTCTTCGTGCGATTTCGGATTTATATGAGTATAACGGCTGGAAAAACCGCACCAAAGTGAATCAAAACAAAAAATATTGAATTAAAAAAAAACTGCATTATATCGAAACAGCGTTAAATGGAACAGCATTAAAGCAGGGTCTTACTATAATACAAATTCATATAAAATATAACTTTTGTATGTCTCTTTGCAAGTTTGCATGTCTCTTTGCGTTAAATGGAACAGCATTAAAGCAGGGTCTTACTATAATACAAATTCATATAAAATATAACTTTTGTATGTCTCTTTGCAAGTGTCAACCTTTGAACTTTCAGCTGTCTTCTTTTTTCTTTTGTATGGTAAGCTTGGTGGCTAAATTTTGATTTCCCCTTTCCACTCAAATAGAGTACTAAGGGAGCCGTTCTGAGCCAAAATTAAATGCAAAATGTAGTAAAAGCAAAGAACCCTTCCAACTTAACCTATGTGATGACATGTGTGAAAGTAACTCTGTATAGAGGAGTATTAATAACTTATTTTAAGTTAGGTAGAAACTTAGAACTATTGTTAGTAGAAATTAAGTACTATGTTATTAGAAACCTAGAACCATGTTAGTAGAATATCTAGAAAGTATGTTAAGAGGAAACTTATTTTAAGTTAGTAAAAGACTTATAACTATGTTAATACCTAAAACTAATAATTTTTT